>JASDQU010735943.1:227096-244349 GCA_032191745.1 Picea mariana | reverse complement strand
GTAAGGAGAAGAAGGCTCCAAAGATGACTGAACATTAGAGCATAACTCACAGTAGACTTAGTCAAAGGATAATGAAGCCACCTTGATAGGAAGCATAATTCGTTTGAACTCTGACTCAAATTTTCATATTAAGACTTGGTATTCAATACCAAGTATATCTTTTAGATACTATGAAGTCTTTGTAGACTCCGAATTAATCAAGAACAAAGTGAGCCTGATCTCAGAGAGGATCGTATGGGAAAATGAGACATCTTCCAGGACTTGCAGACATATTCCAAGAGTTGAGAACACTAGAACATCGCCTCACAGACCTCTAGGAGACATGAAATCTCTTGGGAAGATTCCCTTGTTTCAGTCATAGACAAGAAATCCAATTAGAAGGGCTGGGATATGGATTTTTTATGTGAGACTAGAAGGGAAGTCAATGTTGACTTCCAAGATTAATCTAACAGATCAAAATGTTTCATATAATAGTATAAATATGTACAAAGACTAATTTGTGTCTAGAGGATTTTCCCATCAAGAGGGAGAAGACTATGACGAGACACTTACTCTAGTAATTGAAAAAATAGTTACAATGTTCGTAAAGACAACCAGAACAACCATGATTCAAATACAATATGAGATTCAAGGGGAGAAATCCCTATATTTGAGATTGAGTTATCTCCAGTGCCAGTTGGTGTAGTACATTAGTCAGGCCATGGAGACATGACTACAAATAAAATATAGAGTTACATCCATGAAATAACAAGAGATAATTTTAGTATCAATTATTGAGTCACTCTCAGATGAAGTTGTTGTCATGAAAGAATAGAGGAGCTACTCTCAGAGTTCAACATCCATAGTGAGAATAGAGAAATTCATTCTCATATTCAGAAATAACAACTACAGGTGCAGAGTCCTGGTTCCAGAAGGATTAGTTGTAGAGAGATTAGAGGACATACTTTCAGAAAGTGAGATAGATAGTGCTCTGAGAAAGCACATAAAGCTAGCACATGATTGTGAAGATTAAGTTGTAGTTGAACAATAGTACCAAGAGTGGTGCAATGTGTGATCCATATTTTATGAGTAGAATGAAATGAATACAAATTGTTATTATTATTAACATAGAAACATAAGAATAACACAGATACAGTAAAACTAGTTTATATTCAAAAAGAAAATGTCCTGAAACTGTAAAATACAATAAAAAACAAGTTTGCTATAATGGTGGTGGCTTATCGCTGAGAAAATATGTGACAACTGCGCTCATTCGCAAGAATTTGGTTACAATGAGGTTCTCCAAGACTTTTTTACAATAAATAGGAATTCCAAAACCATAGACATCAAAAAACCTAACCCTAGGAGATGAAGCACCAAAATTCATGTGGGCCATGTTGGGGTAAGTTATTACATCAACTTCCCGAGGTCGTAACTTTTGCATATGATCTTCGTTTTAGGCGCACGATAGCCCGTTGGAAAGGTCTATCCAATGAGTACACATGTTTCCATCAGACTCAAACTCCATCCATATTTTGAATATGGAAAGCCCTAAAAATGTTGTTTAGGGCCTCAAAACGACCCCGGAAGTTGAGGAACCAAAAACTACAAAAAACAATTCAAACTGGAAAATTGTCAAAATGAGCCAGTTGAAATAGGTGGGAGGCCACCAAAATACATCTAGATATATCCTACCCCCTTAGGAATAAATGGTATCCATTGCATTGATTTCCCCCATCAGATGAGGAAATTTCTGCTGAATTTGGCCTCGAGTTAGCCACTTGCCTTGGTGCAGGAGCTGGCTTGCTTTAACAACTCGATAAAACTGGATCCTTTGATGGTGAGTTCCCTTGACCTGCGTGTCCAAAATATGATCATTGGATTCTTATTGCATGCATTTAGGGTTGAGCTCTGTGGGTTTCAACTCTTCTACTATCTCTGAGGTGTCCAATAATGGTGGGAAATATGATCGAAGGAGATCTGCAGGCCAAGGAAAGGGGGAATGTTGAGCTCAAAAGAATTGTCACCCACAACCTTGGTGATGGTGTAAGGTCCATAACAGAGTGGGAGAAGCTTCTGATGGGGCCCCGTAAGGCATTCTTTCTACAAGTGAAACTACACTTTGTCTCCCACCTGAAACTTATGTGGCACCCGATGTTGATCATGGCGCTTCTTGTACTTCTCATTGGACTTCTATAGAATATCCTAAACCTGTTGGTGGATGCGCTAGATCTGCTCAATGAAAATGGAGGCTTTTTCAACTTCAGTTGGAGCAAGATATGAGTCGACCAAGGTGGTCGCAAGATGTAGTGCAACATCCATGGGACCCGATGGTTGGAATCCCAACCTGACTTAAAAGCGGTTGTGGTCAGTTGAGCTATGTAGGGCTCAGTTGTAGCTATGCTAAACATAGGGAATAATCTCATCCCAGGTGATGGGGTTCTTGAAATTGTACATGCACAGGATATGCATGATCATCCGATTGACAACCTCAATTTGGCCATTTGTCAGGGGGTGGAAGGAAGTGGATTTGGTGAGCTTGGTGTCCAACAGTGACCAAAGCCTTGTGAAAAATGTGTTGAGGAACCGAATGTCCTGGTCCGAGACAATGGTTTGTGGGATTACAAAATGTACCCAAACTCATTCAAATAAGATCTTGGCAGTGACCTCTACTGTGATGCTCTTCTTGCAGGCGGCCAGGATTGCCATCTTGGAAAAGTGATCAACAACCACAAAAACACAGTCATTTCCCCTCTTAGTGGATGGAAGACCTGACATGTAGTCCATTGACATGGATTCCCATGGCATGTCAAGAGTAGGAAAGGGGTGTACAGACCCTGCTTCTTAGTGGTTAACTTGGAAATAACATAGGAAGTGAAGGACATGATATAATTGCTAACATCCTGTCGAAGTTTCGGCCAGTAGAAATGTTTCTGCAACATTGTCATTGTCTTTTTGATGCCAAAGTGACCTTCCACTCGACTGTAGTGGGATTCCCAAATCATCTTCTCTAGCTCGATTGATGGAACATAGAGATGGCCCAGTCACCACAATAGCCCATCTTGAAGATGGAAATTAGCAACAACTGAGTTTGCGCCCAACATTTGGTATGTGGTGGTGAAGTTAGGGTCTGTCTCATAGAGGTTGGGCCATCCAGAGGTCTTGTGGTCAAAAGAGTCTAGTACCATGGTGAGTGCCATGACTGGAGGTCGACTGAGGCAATCAAAGACTCAGTTGGTACTTCTTGTTGAATACTTTATATTGAGGTGAAACTGTTGCAAGTATGTGGACCACTTATGATGGAAGTCATTCTACAATTTTCCTTATGTATGCATGAAATGCAGTGGATTATAATCTGTGTGGATGAATGTCTCCTTCACGAGAATGTAATGTCTCCACTGGTGGGAGGATTTCACAATGGAGTACATTTATTTTTCATAAGTAGGGTACTTAGAGACAAAATATGATAGTGTCTCACTATGACAGGCTACGGATTGGTCGTGCTGAGTGAGAAGTGTGCCCACAACATAGTCCGAAGAAATTGTCTCGATCTCAAAGGGTTGTTGTAGGTTTGGTAATGAAAATACTGTGACTGAGCAAAAGAACTATTTTAAATCATCAAACGATTGTTGTTGGGACATGCCCCACAAAATGTTTTCCTTACCACCACCCCTGGTTACTTGGATGAGGGCCCATGCAATATGGGAGAATCCCAAGACGAACCTGTGATAGAAATTGGCAAGGCCTAAGAAGCTTCAAAGCTCAGTGAGTGTGGTTGGGGTTGGCCATTCACAGATGACTTAGATCTTGGCTGGATCCACATGCACACCATGTTGATTGATGATGTAGCATAGGTACTGGACCCTGTCCATGCCGAAGGAGCATTTTTCTAAGTTGGCATATAGCTTGTGCTGCCGCAGGGTGTGCAGAACCTGTTGAATATGCTGCAAATGTTCCACCCAAGTCTTTCTATAGATGAGGATCTCATTCAAATACAACACTACAAAATTATTGGTGAAAGGTCACATGATATCATCCATCATCCTCATGAAATTTGCTAGAGAATTTTTCAAACCAAAGGACATGAACAACCATTCAAATATACCTTCTTTTGACTTGAAGGAGGTCTTCCATACATCTGTCTATTCTATGGGGACTTGGTGGTTTCCAGACTTCAGATCAATCTTACTGAAGTATTTCCCCCCCTTGGGATGATCAAGGAGATCGTCAATTCAGGGAATCAGGTATCGGTTCCTAAATGTGATTTTATTTAAGGCCCGGTAATCAATGCAGAGTCGCCAGGTCTGGTCTTTCTTCTGTAGCAACACGATTGGTCTCCCACAAGGAAATGAGTTGGGACAGATGTGCTTCTTGTGGAGAATTTCTTGGCTCTATCGCTTGATCTCCTCATTCTCTAACAGAGAGCAGTAGTATACTGGCCCATTGGGAAGTGGTGTGTCATGGGTCAGATCGATGGGATGCCTGACCTGATAGTGCAGAGGTACCTCGGTAGGTGAGGAGAAGATATCTTTGTATTCTTCCACAACCTTTTCCACTTGCTTCTATTGTGTGGAGAGGTCGGACGCAGAGGCCCTAGATGTGGCTGCAATATTTCTCTCACTCTGAGAGTGAACCGCGAAGAAGACAAACTTCCTGGTCTAAGATATGAACTTCTTGCATTGCTTGACAGATATCAAGGAAATAACGCTAGGTGGGATTGCTTGGGGTATCTTGTACAATTTCCTGTTCAAAGTAATAATAACACTGGGAGGCATAGACTCATATATAGCATGACATTTCCATAAATAAGGTTGGCCCAAAAGAACATTACAAACTTCGAGAGGAGAAACATCACACAATACCTCATCTTTGAAGGGCTTGATGTCATACGACAGGAGGTACTGTTGTATGACGTAGATATCGCTTCCTTGGCGGAGCCATCCAATGATGCAGGGTTGTGGGTGCACTGTTGTCAGCAAGGCTAGCTGCTTGGAGACCTCTTCTAATATGAGGTTCTTTTGGCTACCACTGCCAATGATAAAGTGCAGTGGGGTGCCTTTTACCCACATGTGTGAATGAAAGAGGCTCTCTCCTTCTTCTAGCTCATCTGGTTCACCGGGTTGGACCTTGGTGGTATCAATGGTGGAAATGGGTTCTGTGTCAATGATTTGTCTCCCCCTTTGTAGTTATGACTCAGAGTTGGAACCCACATCTGATTCAGAGGCTTTTACCTCAGCCACCAATGATTTCTTTGAGTGACAATCAACAATGTTATGCCAGGGGATCTTATGGAAGTTGCACCACTTCTCGGTATCTTTATTTGTCTTTCCAGTGTATTTCTTTGCTTGTGGCCTATACTGGTTGTTCTAAGGCTACCTGTGTTTTATTTGTTCTTTGTTTTGTGAGTTGGGGCTTCCCTTTACTTTCTTTTGATGTGAGAGGTTTCCAGGCCCAAATTGTTGAGTATTTGGTTTAAGATTTTTCTCTATTTTTACGACATATCGATAGGCTATGCCCAAGGATGAGATGTCAAAAAAATCCATTTTGGGTTGGATGTATCTATGCAGACCATCGTGAAACTTGATCACTAAATTTCACTTTGAATATTTGATACCCAACTTGGTGCGCAAGGTATGGAAGATATTTGTGAACTTTGGCACTAGTTGGTCTCTTTCTTACTGCAGTGTCGTCCATTTTGTATACAGGTCGTCAAAAATTTTGACAGGGTAGTATTGTTCCTTGATAGCATCCATGAAGGACTCCCACATGATCATGACTGTAAATAATGAGGGTTCCTTTGTTTTCTTCTGCTCACAGAAAGTCTCCTCGAAAGTAAATAATTAATGCAAACGTGAATAAAGAGCACAAACATAATCCTTTCTCTGTTTGAAAAGTTATGGACAGAAAAATTCCCTTCTAGCAGATTCAACCATTTGTCTACAACATCCACATCTATCTGACCTTCAAATATAGGAATATCAAATTTTATTTGTACCTTGAAGGGGGTGGTGCCTCCTTTCAATGAAGATGCATCGCATGTTGATAGCCACCCAAGGATTTGCGCAAATATATCCATCATTTCATTCTTTTGTTGGATGAGGGATTCCTCGAGAAACATTTTGACAAGATATCATATCCCATAATATTTCTTTTCTCTCGCCATGAGAGATCACTTGGGCATGCGAGATATTTTTTCCTCAAGATAAACAAGCTTGAGACCCAATTTTTGTACGTTGACCTCGTCGAGGACATGCATTAAGAACGACAAGGAGTAGACCACTCTAATACCACTGATTCCTATTTTATGAGCAAAAAGAAATGAATATAGATTATTATTATTCTTAAGACAAAAATCCAAGAATAACAAAGATACAATAATAGAGATAAAATAAAATTGGTTTCTATTCAATAAGAAAATGTGTTGAAACTATAAAAGGCAATGGAAAACAAGCTTGCTAGAATGGTGGAGGCTTATCTCTAAGAAGAGATGTGACGACTAAACCCATTTGCAAGAAGATTCTTACAATGAGGCTCTCTAAGAATTTTTTACAATAAACAGTAATTCCAAAATCCTATACATCCAAAAACCTAACCCTAGGAGATGAAGCACCAAAAGTTATGTTGGCCCCGTTGGGGTAAGTTAGCTCATCAACTTCCCTGGGTGGTAACATTTGCATACAATCTTCATTTTAGGCACACGATAGCCCATTGGAAAGGTCTATCTAAGGAATACACATGTTTTCATCAAAATATGAATATGTATACAATTTTATTGTGGCAAGCCCAAAAAACGTTGTTTAGGGCCTCAAAACAACCTTGGAAGTCACGGACCCAAAAACTAGAAAAAAATTGCCAAACTGGAAAAATGCCAAAATTAACCAGTTGGAATAGGTGGAAGGCCACCGACATCCATATGGATCAATGTGATTTAAAAATTTGGGTTTGAATTCGAATATATAAAGACTCATGTCTACAGGTTGAAGAAGGCTCTGTATGGGTTGAAGAAAGCTCCTATAGCTTGGTATGGAAGAGATGCTAGGTTCATGACGAGCTTGGGCTTTACCAAGAGTAAATTTGATTCTAACCTTTACTTCAAGGTTATGAATGATGATCCATTTATATTTTTGTTGCATGTGGATGACTTATTCTTAACAGGAGAAGAAAATCTCATCACTGATGTTAAGAAGAAGCTTGTTGTAGAATTTGAGATGAAATACCTAGGCTTGATGCATTATTTATTAGGTCTTGAAGTTTGGCAGAACCCATAAAAGATATTCCTTAACCAAGGGAAGTATGCAGTTGAAATACTAAAGAGATTTGACATGATGGAATGTAAATCCATGAACACACCCATGGAAACAAAGTTGAAGCTCTTTTTTGATACTTCGTCAGAATTAGTTGATGCTACTCTGTATAGACAGATTATTGGTTTGTTGATGTATATGACGAATACCATGCCAGATATATGTTTTGATGTGAACACCTTGAGTCAGTATCTGGTAGATCCCAGACGTGTTCACCTTGTAACTACAAAACATGTGATGAGATACCAGTAAGGATTGTCTGTCAGAGTAACTGTGCATGTATATGCCAATTGTGGTTAGTAGTGGTAGCTTTGTTAGGATTTTATATCCTAGGGAATCCTTTAATTTTTGGGTATATCCCAAAGGTTCGGTAAGGATGGTCTATCAGAGTACCACATGGTAGCTTCATTAGGATTTTATATCCTAGGGAATCTTATGACTCCTAGGAAAATCCCAAAGGTCTAGTAAGGATAGTCTGTCAGAGTACCAAAAAATATTGTTGTTACACTTGTCTCATTCTATTGTTGTATGATGAAGATGTTGTTATCTCAGTGTAGTGCTGATGATGTTGTTGTATCAACCTCATGTTGTTGTTGATGATGTTGTATCAGCCTCGTGTTGTTGTACTAACCTCATGTTATTGATGATGGTGTTGGTGATGTTGTTTCCTTAGCGTTATGCTAACTGATGTTGATGCAGATAATGATGATGATGTTATTCCAGCTCCATGCTGTGAACAATGATGTTATTGACGATGAGAAAAACTTATGATGATTTGTAGATATTCCAATCAATGTTCTAGATGCTAATGATGTTGTCACCCTCTCCCTCTCCTGATGATATTGTATTGGGTTATGCCAGTAGAATGCCCTTCTCGTTAAGGGAGGGTCTTGACATATTGTTACTTCGAAGAATATTCTAACTATAATTGAGTTATTATCTTATAAATCAAAACCCATTTTGTGGATTGATCATGTCGAGAGTTATGTATAACCAAATCCCCTTTTGTGGATTGGTAAAACCATATTCGTATGGTGGTATTTGACAAGTCGGCCCCTAGGGTTTATTAAAGTGTCCATTAGAGACCATAGGTTCGACTAGAAGGTACTGAGGTTCATTCTATCCCTATCTAAAATAATGGTCCATGGTAGCCAAAAATGAACCCAAACATGCTCATATATGAGCCTAGTAGTGGCCTTGCTTGTGATACTGTTTTTACATTGTGCAAAAATGGACATCTTAGAGAACTAATCAATAACCACAAAAACACAATCATGACCATGTTTTGTGGAGGGAAAAAATAACATTTAATCCATGTATATTGAATCCCAGTGCTTGTCTAGGGTAAGGACAAGAGTGTACAACCCTTACTTCTTGGTGGACAATTTAGCGATGCCACAGGTAGTGCACGACCTAATATACTGGATTATGTCCTGTCAAATATTTTTCCTGTAGAAATACTTCTAAAGTACTGCTACTATATTCTCCACATCGAAGTTCCATACCACCTAATTGTAATGTTCCTCCAAAATTATCTTTTCATGCTCGCTTGAAGGAACATAAAGATGGACTAGATAGCACAATAGTTCATCCTCGAGTTGGAAGTCCAGGACTTGATTTCCTATACTCAATGTCTGATAAGGATCATTGAACTTGGAGTCATTGTTGTATAATTTTTTCCACCTTGAGATATCGTTCCATAGGATTTAAGAACTGTGGTTAGCACCACAACCGAGGGCTGACTAAGGTAGTCTACAACATGGTTGGTGTTTCCCTTCTTGTAGTTAATTTTCAATTGGAATTGTTGCAGGTATGTGGACCACTTTTGATGGTGATCATTCTATAAATTTCCTTTTGTTTGCATGAATTTCATAGGCTTGTTATCAGTGTGGATGATCATTTGATTTCCCAGAATATAATGCTTCCATTGTTGGCATGATTACACAATGGACTACATTCCTAGTCATAGGTTAGATATCTGCGAACACCATCAAATAGTGTTTCACTGTGATATTCCACCTTATTTCCATGCTGAGTGAGTATTGTGTTGATAACATAGTTGGAGGCATCTATCTCAATATCAAATGGTTTCTGTAGGTCTAGAAACGTGAGGACTAATGTAGAGAAAAGGTGGTGTTGCAAACCTTAGAATTATTTCTACTATGATTCAAATTAGACAAAAATTCATTTAGATCCACTCTTGGTCACTTGAATTAAGGACTAAGTGATATGAGAGAACTTCAACATGAACCTACTGTAGAATTTGGCTATACTTGAGAAGCTTTGGAGCTCTGTAAGAGTCATCAGGGTTAGCCAATCGCAAATGACTTGGATCTTGGCTAGGTCCACATGCACCCCATGTTCATCAGTGATTTATCCTAAGTATTGAATTATCTACATGATGAATGAAAATTTCTCCATATTGTCGTATAACCTGTGTTTTTGTAGGGTGCTTAGGACCTGCTAAATCTACTGCAAATGTTTTTCCCAGGTTTGGATAAAGATGAGGATTTCATCCAAATATATCACCACAAAAGAGTTTGTGAATGGACACAAGATATCATCCTCATGATTTTCATTGGATAATTAGTCAAGTGAAAAGGCATGACCAAATACTCAGGTTCAATTGGTACTTGTTGGTAGCATGAATTTAAATTAATCTTACTAAACAACTTGGCACCCTTAAGTTGATAAAGAAGATCGTCTATCCAATAGATCGATTATCATTTTTTGAAAATTATTTTGTTCAATGATTTATAATCAATACAGAGTCACTGTGTATCTCCTTATTTTTTACCAACACAATTGGGATCCCACAAGGTGAGGAGCTCAGGTGAATGTGGCCCTTTCATATGCATTCATGATTTTGACACAGAAGCGAGCATTTGTATATTGGACCATTAGGTAAGGGAGCACCAGGTATCAATGCAATGGGATATTCGACATGAAATTGAAGAGACACCCCTATAGGTGAAGTGAATATGTATCTATATTCCTCTACAACCTTTTCCACCTGCATCTACTGTGTAGAGAGACCTTGTGCTAAATATGTGGTGGTCACAGTGACTTTTTGTTCACCTTTTGATTGAACCATGAAGAGGGAAAAAATTTCAATATGAGATATTACCTTTTAACATTGTTTTGTTGAGATTAATGGAATTGCAGTAGTTGGAACTACCTCTGCTACCCTTGAGGGATGACCTCCCAAAGTGACAATTTCACTATGGGGCCAAGATTCATAAACAACATGATGTTTCCACATATAAGATTTTCCTAAAACAACATTATAAACTTTGAGTGGGGAAATGTCACACAATACCTCATATTTTAAGGGATTGATTTTGTAGGACATGCATCACTTATGGTTGATGTGAAGGTATTGTCAATGAATGAAGTAACCGATGGTGTATGGTTCGGGGTGAGGCATTGTCGGTGGCTTTAGTATCTTGATGATCTTAGTTGAGATCAAGTTATTTTATCTCTCGCTGTCAAAAATGAAATGTAGTGGCGTCCATTTCACCCACATCTGTGAATGGAATAGGCTCTCCCCCTCCTCAAGATCCTCTGACTCATTTGGTTGGATATTTGTGGTTGTGATGGTATCACTAGGTTCTTCATCAATGATCTTCTTTCCCTTATCCTATTTTGAATCAGAGTTCAAGTCAAGGTCCAATTATTTTTATTTAAGCTTGGAAAACAATTGCTATTTCGAGCAACATTCATCAATGTTGTCCAGGGGATCTTTTGGAACTCACACCACTTTCTAGTGTCCCTTTGCGACTTCCCATTACCCTTCTTTTCCTACGTCTTGGACTGGTTGTCTTTAGGATATCTCTCCTTGCTCCATCCCTTGTTATGTGAGTTAGGGTTTCATTTACCATACTTATGTTGTATTATATTTTTAGACCCAAGCTCCCTCTTATTTTGCTGCTCGATTTTGACATCATATCAATCAAAAGTTCCTAGTGAGGAGATGTCCAAGAAATCCATTTCTATTTGAATGTATCTATGTAGTCCATTATAGTACTTCAAAAAAGGTTCCACTTAGAGTCTCTAATATCTATCTCTGAGTGTGAGGTATGGAATATGTTGGTGTACTCTGACACCATCTATTCTCTCTCCTAATGCAAAGTTATCCATATCCTGTACTGGTCATCATAATTCCCAGCAAGCTAGAATTCCTCCTTGAGGGAATCAATAAAGGGCACCCAAGTGGGTCGTGTCCTGAATTTTATAGACTCATATTTTTTATGTCTTTCCCAGTAACTTTCCCATCAATATTTGACATGGAGAAGGGATTTAAGGAGCACGAAGGTGATCTTTTTCATGTTGGAAATTTTTTGAACAAAGTAGCAACCCTCTCAAAAATTTAACCATCTCTCCAAATAATTTTCATCTATTTGGCCTTGAAATAAAGGGATATCAAATTTAAATTGTACCTTGAAGGGTGTTACATCTTTGAAATGGATTCTTGTTGAAGATGCCTCACCCATCGTTGACAATCATTGAAGTATATGGGTGAAGTTGTCCATCATCTCATTCCTTTGTCACTCGAGGGATTCCTAGAGAAATATCTTGAAAGGATCTCCTTCTCTATCATAACTCTTTTCCCCATCCATGGGAGGCCACTTGGGATGGTGAGAGTAATCATTCCCTAGTGAAACTAGCTTAATACCAACTCGTTGTACCCTAACCGCATCGGGGACATGCACCGAGAAACAAAAGGGAGTAGATTTCTCTGATACTACTGATCCAGATTGTATAGGGAATGGAATGAAATGAACACAACAATATAGCAGAGAGCATTGTAATACAATGGAAACCATACTTCTATTAATGAATAAAATAGTATAATACTATAGAACACAAACTAGTGAGAATGGTGGTATCTTATCTTTGAAGAGAGATAGATTTCAGCTACACTTATTCACAAAAGCTAATACAATAGAATGAAAGAAGAGAATTTCAACACAAACCAAGAATCCTAAAGGTCCAAAACTATAAAAATAGGAGGTGAAGCACCAAAAGGTGTTTTAGGTCCCCAAGGTGGTTAGTTACTACATCAATTTCCTGGGGGGAGGGGATTTTGCATAAAATATCCATTCGGTGCAAAAAGTATCTTGCTGGTAAGATATAACTAAGGACTACAATGTTGTGATGTGGCCTTGGTTTGTCGAAGATAAATATGGGCCCTTAAATTTCCTAGAAAACAACATTTAGGGCCTCAAAATAGCCTCATAAGTTTAGGACCTAGAAAATCATAAAAAATCATAACAAAACTGCCAAGATGGAGAACCATATTGAGTCAGTGGATAAGGTGGGTGGCCACAAAAATACACCTAGATCAAGAAGAGGACAACCAAACTTCTGGGATATTATCCATTTTTTTAATGAAATGCAACGATTGAGATTTTGTTTATTTTCCTAAAGCCAACAAAATGGGCATGAAAATACATCACTTCAAGTTTTGGAGGGTGGAAGCCCCCTTCAGGGATGGAATACACCCTTGAGAAACTATACACCTGGAACAGGTTCTACCTCTAACTCTGGAACAATGTCACAAACATCATCTTGCATACTGACATTCCTCCAACCCTACTGGTCAACTACTCCTCGAATACTAGAACTCTCGAAATTAATGATGCTACATATTAATCCCACAAAGTTTGGAAACTTAGTTCAAGGTATCCTCTCCCTCAATGTGCTCCTAGAAGCTTCCTTCTCTTGAGCATCCATCAATGTCATCTCGTACCAACTTGGTTTCCTAACATAAATAGAAGGGGATAACTCCCTCTTCCCCTCTAATTCTTTACTTCCCACACTGGAAGTATCTGAACTCTGCTCATCCTTTGACTATTCACCCTTTGAATCCTTTTGCTCCTCATCCTTTGTCACTGATATTGATCTATGATCCAAGATCCCCTTAGATCTTCTTATAGGTTGACCTTGCAACTTCTATAACCTTCCCTCTTTGAAACCAATTCTCACTGTTGTGTCAGGAATAGCTCCATCTGAACATATGAGTACTTTCCCTATCTAGAAAGTAACTATAAAACCAATGTCCTCAAAAACTGAAACTGAGAGAAAGTTCTTCTTTTGTTCTGGTACATAAAGCACATCCTAGGTCTCTAATGAACCTCCTGACTCAAGTTAGAACATGATAGTTCCCTTACCCTTCACTGCATACTTGGAATCATCACCAAGATCCACATGGGTCCCTGTGTCCTCCGTTAGAATGTTGAATAGATCCTATGCTTCCATCTCTAGTTGATTTTATTAAAATAAAATCCCTAGCTCCTTTCCTAAGATAATGGTCCACCTGAGGAAAAATATAATGCAACAAATATCCTACCTCAATATTAGTCCTTCAAACTTGCTTGATTCTATCTCTCTTTCCGCCCCTTTACTCTTTTCCTTAGACCATAACCTACACACTTAGATGAAAGTCCTTCTCCACCCACTCTATGAGATCTTACTATATCATTATGTGTGTATTTCTTGTCTACTAAGAAACATCAAACACCTACAACTGAGCACCTCTGTTATTGTTTTATGACCCTATACCTACAACTTCTCTTCTTCCCAGATCTATATTTTCTACCATATTTGTCTATTGTGCCTCCTTCTCCTTTGGAATGATTATATCTCTAGGTTAAATTCCTTCTTCCCCCATGCTAATATCTATGTCAATAAATTCCTTCTTTCCTCTATCTATGAGTCACTCACTGCAAAATATATTTCATACTCTGATCTCTGGATGAATTTCCTTCTTCACCCATCTGAGATCCCCTTGAGTCATTGTCCTTTATGGCTCAAGAAATTGAGAAAAATTATGTCTTTGCTCCTAAGTTGATGACTTGGGCACATGAAAAAAAGTAGTTCTCTTCTCCTATGTGTTCTCATGTGGCTCATATCTCTATATGGAAGTCCTTCTCCACCTATCTGAGATCTCTTTGATGAAATCCTAGCCTCCTTCTAGTGCTCAATAAGCCACGCTAGAGAATTCCTTGCTGAAACTGCCTCTGTATTTTTGTTTCCAAGAAATCAATCTTTTGATTTCTACCTACTGGTTTATAGATATGCTAAGATGTCCTATGGATCTGTTCTTATTCCTTCAAGCACCCACCTCAAAACTCTTGATCCCATATATCTACTTATGTAACCCTAGATATGAACTTGATCTATTCCCTAATCACTCAGATCTCATAGATTTGTTGTTGTGCACTTGGTTTCCTCCCAGAGAAAACTTGCTCTGATACCATGTTTATTTTTCCTTGAGGATTCAACCCTTGGTATGCTCTGATACCATGTTTATTTTCCAACAGATTCAACCCTTGGTATGCTCTGATACCATTGTGATATTCCAACGAATTCAACCCTTGGTATTCTCTGATACCATGTTGAAATTTATCCTACTCAACATTCAACAATTATCTCAAAACAAAATCACTTTATCTACTAAAAGTAGAGTTGATTAATCAAATAAACATACAACAGAAGAATAAACAAGGAAACCAAATCAAGCACACATAGACACCAATATTTTCAAGTAGAAAACCATGGAAAAACTTCAGAGTGAGAACCAATGTTGAGAATGATTTTATTATGCTAAAATTAGGGATCACGTAATAGGGATAATGGCCCAGTGAGAGAAATACAAATGCAGACTAACCTGACAAGGAAACCAAATCAAGCACACATAGACACTAATATTTTCAAGTAGAAAACCATGGAAAAACTTTAGAGTGAAAACCAATGTTGAGAATGATTTTATTATGCTAAAATTAGGGATCACGTAATAGGGATAATGGCCCAGTGAGAGAAATAAAAATGCAGACTAACCTGACAAGGTCTGGTCTACTGTATGACCAGTTCTAGCATGCTTTTTGAGGGATACATGATTCACCTTCTTGTGAATAGCGTATATACGTGTCAGTCTACATTGTGAACTACGTATCCATAGGGAAAACTTGTACATCAAGCTTTGTATGATCCAACACTCTCATGTGGATTCTTCAAACTAAAACCCGCCTATATAAGCCTTTGTTCTCTCTTTTCCTTGACTTGATCCCTAAATGGAAGTCCTTCTCCTTCCCTATCCAAGATCTCCTTGAATCTTTCAAGTGTTAGTCAAATGTAATCTTTGGTCCTCTTGAATCATCGTTCTTCGTGATCCAAGCACTCGAGCAAAGATATTTATCTACTCCTAAGTGTGACCTTGGAGACTCCACACTAGCAAAGGTCCTCCTTTGCTATTTGTGTGAATGTATTTTCCTCCTTATCCTAGCCTTGCTTTTATAATCAGGAGTTACAATCTATTTCTAATCTCACTTGAGATTTAGATTGTATGCAAAGATTGCATGCTAAGATTACATGTTAATTACTTTTCACACTTTCTTTAAATAAATCAACTAAGTAATTACATAATTAATTAATAAAATCAATTTACTTTAATAATTAATTAAATTAAATTAAATTCAAGAGTAAAATAATTTGGACAATTTCCACATGTTTAGACACATAGACCTCTGTGGAAATACCTGTCTGATGCTACCACTAACATCAACAATACATATAACAATTATCCCCACTACTTCTTGTAGAATTGTTATAATCCATAATATACTTAAAAATAAAGGAAAGTGTACCACATCGTTACATGATCCAACACAAATTCTTAATATTTATACTTTGTAAATGATAAATATAACAAAATAATCCCAAAGAACCAAACAATATGATATGTTATAGGAACAAGCATACAATGATATACTTTAAAAGAAAACATCAACTCAAATTGAAAAACAATGTTGACAAAATCATTGATAAAAAACTATAAATAAAATACAAAACATTTGTTAGAATATCTCTATTACTATGCTTAAGACTCAAAGAATCCAATCAAACATTACATAACTGAAATTCCAATTCCAATTATATATGAATACATTTTTTCCATCAAACACAACAACAATAATATACAAATTTCATAATCTCAAATATAATCGATGAAACATTATTTTATAAAAAACTTATAATAATTTTGAAACCAAACTAACATAATATGTTATAAATATCTTTATATCAATGATTTCTATTAAAAACTATTATTATGAGAAAATCTCGATGAACTTAACTTTTCATATATAAATATAAATAATAATATAAATATATGTAATATAATTGTTTGTCTTTTAGTTAAATGATTCATTCTTGATATATTTGATTTTATATAAATCATAATAATAATATTATAATAATAAATTGTTAATATATCTATATATTAAAGTAGTCAATTAAGTAAATTTTTACTCTTTCATTAAAAAAAACAAATTTCATTAAAGGTTTAAACTTCAGATTTATTATATATGTTCATTTGACATTTAAATGCATGTTTTAATTGTTGAGATTATTTTTTTCATCAACAAGCTAAATGGGATATTATGGTGCCCATAATTAGTTATAGAGGCGCTGAAAAGAAAGGCCAAAGAGTGGATTTAATAGGAGTTGTAAAGCTTAAACTTAGAGAAAAAACAACAAAAATTTCTAGGTGAAAACGTCGATGGGGAAGTAACTAGGAAAATTACATACTACTTCAACTAAACTCCACCATTCATCAAAACAAAGGTATAAGAGAGAAAACTTCACTCCCCATGACATTAAATGGTGTAATGTATTTGCAATGAATGATCAATACACCAATATACCAATAGATAAGTGGTCCACTAATATTCAACATAATAGAAACCAAATTCCAATACTAAATCATTATAATAATGCTGAATAATCATTATTGATGCCAATATTTTTTGTAATTCAAATAAACAATGCAACATTTACTATATCACTAGAGCTAAAACATAGGTTTAATGCCTAAAGATTGCATCATGATCCATCAACCATCAAAACATTAATCATCACATAATTGTGCCCACACCAACACCAACAAGGTTGACACTTCGATGGTTAA
>JASDQU010735943.1:207973-227046 GCA_032191745.1 Picea mariana | reverse complement strand
AAATAAAGAGATCAAACATAATATTTTCTCTGTTCGAAAAGTTATGGATAGAAAAATACCCTTCTAGCAGATTCAACCATTTTTCTACAACATCTACGTTTATCTGAACTTCAAATATGGGAATATCAAAGTTTATTTGTACCTTGAAAGGGGTGGTGCCTCCTTTCGATGAAGATACATCGCATGTTTATAGCTGCCAAAGGATTTGCTCAAAAATATCCATCATTTCATTCCTTTGTTGGATGAGGGATTCCTTGAGCAACATTTTGACAGGATATCATATCCCATAATATTTATTTTCTCTCGCCATGAGAGGTCGCTTGGGCATGCGAGATATTTTTTCCTCAAGATAAACAAGCTCGAGACCCAATTCTTTGTACGTTGACCTCGTCGAGGACATGCATTAAGAACAACAAGGAGAAGACCGCTCTGATACCACTGATCCATATTTTATGAGCAGAAAGAAATGAATATAGATTATTATTATTCTTAAGACAAAAACACAAGAATAACAAAGATACAATAATAGAGATAAAGTAAAATTGGTTTCTATTCAATAAGAAAATGTGTTGAAACTATAAAAGAAAATGGAAAACAAGCTTGCTAGAATGGTGGAGGCTTATCTCTAAGAAGAGATGTGATGACTAAAATCATTTGCAAGAAGATGCTTACAATGAGGCTCTATAAGAATTTTTTACAATAAATAATAATTCCAAAACCCTATACATCCAAAAACCTAACCCTAGGAGATGAAGCACCAAAAGTTATGTGGGCCCCGTTGGGGTAAGTTAGTTCATCAACTTCCTTGGGTGGTAACGTTTGCATACAATATTTGTTTTAGGCACATGATAGCCCATTGGAAAGGTCTATCTAAGGAATTCACATTTTTTCATCAAAATATGACTATGTCTACAATTTTATTGTGGCAATCCCAAAAAACGTTGTTTAGGGCCTCAAAACAACCTTGGAAGTCGGGGACCTGAAAACTAGAAAAAAACTGCCAAACTGGAAAAATGCCAAAATGAGCTAGTTGGAATAGGTGGAAGGCCACCGACATCCATATGGATCAATGTTATTTAAAAATTTTGGTTTGAATTTGAATATATAAAGACTCACTTCTGCAGGTTGAAGAAGGCTCTGTATGGGTTGAAGCAAGCTCCTATAGCTTCGTATGGAAGAATTGATAGGTTCATGATGAGCTTGGGATTTACCAAGAGTAAAGTTGATTCTAACCTTTACTTCAAGGTTATGAATGATGAGCCATTTATATTTATGTTGCATGTGGATGACTTATTCTTAACAGGAGAAGAAAATCTCATCATTGATTTTAAGAAGAAGCTCGTTGTAGAATTTGAGATAAAATACCTAGGCTCGATGCATTATTTATTAGGTCTTGAAGCTTGGAAGAACCCAGAAAAGATATTCCTTAACCAAGGGAAGTATGTAGTTGAAATACTGAAGAGATTTGACATGATGGAATGTAAATCCTTGAACACACCCATGGAAACAAAGTTGAAGCTCTTGCTTGATACTTCGTCAGAATTAGTTGATGCTACTCTGTACAAACAAATTATTGGTTTGTTGATGTATATGACGAATACCATGCCGGATATATGTTTTGATGTGAACACCTTGAGTCAGTATCTGGTAGATCCCAGATGTGTTCACCTTGTAGCTACAAAACATGTGATGAGATACCTTAAGGGTACGATGGAATATGGTCTCTGTTATACTAGAGATCATGACTTTAGACTGTATGGTTATACTGATTCATATTGGGATGGAAGTGCTTATGATAGAAAGAGAACTTCATGATGTTGTTTCAGTCTGGGGTCAACCATGACTTCATGACATAGTAGGAAGCAATCCAGTATTACTCACAACATGACAGAAGTAGAATACATTGCAGCATGTTCTTCCAGTTGTGAATCCATATGACTTCGAAAGTTGTTGACAGGTCTATTCGATCTGGAGATGGAAGCTGTTACACATCAAAATTACTCACTTCAATAGTGTCGCAAGTGTCATCATTGTAAGTGTCGCAAGTGTCACAAGTGTCAAGGAAAGCATACTGTCATGATGCCTATGTCGTGCCTATAACGACACAAGGAGGACACTTGACACATGTCAAATAATTGATTTGGAAGAGGAGGAATGCTTAACTAGAGTTATCAACCTTTTTCCATCTGAAAGAAGCCCAAAAACTAGATTTTTGGAGGGGAGCGCTCCCCTATACCTCTTCTGGGAGTGCTGGCGCCCCCCCCTCACACTGTTTGGGAGTGCTATAAAGCTTCCTTGACCCTTCTGGAGGAGCGTTATTGACTTTAGGAGTGCTGGCGCCCCCCTAAAGCCTACTAGGGAGCACTACAACGCTCTGATGGCCCTTTTGAGGAAGCGTTGCATATTCTGGACAGTGGTTAGGTGGTTGAGATGAATGGGGGAAGGATCCATTCATTTTTGGATGTCAGTTGGGTTCGAATCCTCAATCAAGCCATGATCTTAGGGCAGATCCTCAACTGAAGGAGGCAAATCCTCAACTTCCCCAAGGATATCTCAAGTGGTCAAAGCCTCTCCAAGGATATATAAGCAAGCTTTCTCATGGTGAAAAAGGGGATGGAAATGGAGAATTACACTAGACTTATGATCTCATAAGTGGTGCTGGAACAGAGGTGATTTGAAAGAAAGAGACCTATGATCTCATAGGGAACAATTGGTGAAGCTGTCATCATTCTTATCGTGGATATTTTGAGCAAGGGACAGACAAGGAGGACTTGACGAGACTGCTGCAATCCATCTACAGCTGTAAGCAATGTTTTTTCCTCATCAATATGATTTGCTTGGCTTGTTTCTTTCTAATTCGTGTTCAATATCACATGAATTTGTCTCTTTAGTAGATAGATCTATTTAGGACTAATCTTGATAGAGTAGGAAGTGGTTGTACTTTGTTTGTCTATAGGATTCATCGAGGAGCAAAAGATTGGAGCTCAACTCGGAGCGTGCAAGGACAAACGTCGATTAAAGGTACTCCTCTTCTCCTTCCTTCTCACACACTAGTCCACCTAGATCTAAAAGGAAGTTAGTGACCATGATAAGCACTTTCTGTCTTAGAGTTAAGAGTCTAGCTCTTTGAGGAGATCTACCTATCCGCAGGGAGATTTTCCTACAACAGAAGCCACCGTGATTCTATGTGATAACCAGAGTTGCATAAAGATGACAGAGAGACCAATGTTCCATGATAAGTCGAAGCACATAGAAATACGGTATCGCTACATTCATTATATGGTGCATAAGGTAGTTTTAAAGGTCTAATTTGTTGGAGCAAATGAGCAAGTTGTAGATGTGTTGACCAAGCCTCTGTCTCGTGTAAATTTTGAATACTTTCGAGATAATCTTAGTATAGTCCGAAAGGACCTCCCTTGAAGGGGGAAGTGATGATGATGATACTATGGTATCCTAACCAACAACGGGTAGCTCAGTTAGGATTTTTTATCCTAAGGGATTGATCATCCCTGGATAGATCCCGAAGGTCCAGTAAGAACTGTCTGTCAGAGTAACTGTGCATGTATATGCCAATTGTGGTCAGTAGTGGTATCTTTGTTAGGATTTTATATCCTAGGGAATCCTTTAATTCCCAGGCAGATCCCAAAGGTCTGGTAAGTACGGTCTATCAGAGTACAACGTGGTAGCTTCATTAAGATTTTATATCCTAGGGAATCTTATGATTCCTGGGAAAATCCCAAAGGTCTGGTAAGGACAGTCTGTCAGAGTACCAAAAAATATTGTTGTTACACCTGTCTCATTTTATTTTTGTATGATGATGATGTTGTTATCTCAGTGTAGTGCTGATGATGTTGTTGTATCAACCTCATGTTGTTGTTGATGACGTTGTATCAGCCTCGTGTTGTTGTACTAACCTCATGCTATTGATGATGGTGTTGTTGATGTTGTTTCCTTAGCATTATACTTATTGAAGATAATGATGATGATATTATTCCAGCTCCATGCTATGAACGATGATGTTATTGACAATGAGAAAAACTTATGATGATTTGTAGATATTCCAATCAATTTTCTAGATGCTAATGATGTTGTCGCCCTCTCCCTCTCCTGATGATGTTGTATTGGGTTATCCCAATAGAATACCCTTCTCTTTAAGGGAGGGTCTTGAAATATTGTTACATTGAAGAATATTCTAACTATACTTGAGTTATTATCTTATAAATCAAAACCCATTTTGTGGATTGATCATGTTGAGACTGATGTATGACCAAATCCCCTTTTGTGGATTGGTAAAACCATATTCGTATGGTGGTACTTGACAAGTTGGACCCTAGGGTTTATTAAAATGTCCATTAGAGACCATAGGTTGGACTAGAAGGTACTGAGGTTCATTCTATCCCTATCTAAAATAATGGTCCATGGTAGACAAAAATGAACCCAAACATGCTCATAGATGAGCCTAGTAGTGGCCTTGGTTGTGATACTCTTTTTACATTGTGCAAAAATGGACATCTTAGAAAACCAATCAATAACCACAAAAACACAATCATGACCATGTTTTTTGGAGGGAAAAAATAACATTTAATCCATGTGTATTGACTCTCGGGACTTGTCTGGGGTAAGGACAAGAGTGTGAAACCCTTGCTTCTTGGTGGAAAATTTAGCGATGCCACAGGTAGTGCACGACCTGATACACTAGATGATGTCCTGTCAAATATTTTTCCTATAGAAATACTTTTGAAGTACTACTACTATATTCTCCACATCGAAGTTCCCTACCACCTAATTGTAATGTTCCTCCAAAATGATCTTTTCATGCTCTCTTGAAGGAACATAAAGATGGACTCTATAGCACAATATTTCATCCTCAAGTTGGAAGTCTAGGACTTGATTTCCTATACTCAATGTCTGATAAGGAGCACTGAACTTGGAGTAATTGTTGTATAATTTTTTCCACTTGGAAGTATCATTCCATAGGATTTAAGAACTGTGGTTAGCACCATGACCGAGGGCTGACTAAGGTAGTCTACAACACGGTTGGTGTTTCCCTTCTTGTAGTTAATTTTCAATTAGAATCGTTCCAGGTATGTGGACCACTTTTGATGGTGATCATTCTATAAATTCCCTTGTGTTTGCATGAATTCCATAGGCTTGTGATCAGTGTGGATGATCATTTCCTTTCCCAGAATATAATGCTTCCATTGTTGGCATTATTACACAATGGACTACATATCCTTGTCATAGGTCAGATATCTGCGAACACCTTCAAATAGTGTTTCACTATGATAGTCCACCTTATTTCCATGTTGAATGAGTATTGTGCCGATAACATAGTTGGAGGCATCTATGTCAATCTCAAATGGTTTCTGTAGGTCCAGAAATGTGAGGACTAATGCAGAGAAAAGGTGGTGTTGTAAATCCTAGAATGCTTTCTACTATGATTCAAATCAGACAAAATTGCATTTAGATCCACCCTTGGTCACTTGAATTAAGGACTAAGTGATATGAGAGAACTTCAACATGAACCTACGGTAGAATTTGGCTAGACCTAAGAAGATTTGGAGCTCTATAAGAGTCATCAGGGTTAGCCAGTCGCAAATGACTTGGATCTTGGCTAGGTCCACATGCAACCCATGTTCATCAGTGATGTATCCTAAGTATTGAATTATCTACACGATGAATGAAAATTTCTCCATATTGGCATATAAACTGTGTTTTTGTAGGGTTCTTAGGACCTACTAAATGTGCTGCAAATGTTTTTCCTAGGTTTGGATAAAGATGAGGATTTCATCCAAATCTATGACCACAAAAGAGTTTGTGAATGGACACAAGATATCATCCTCATGATTTTCATTGGAGAATTAGTCAAGTGAAAAGGCATGACCAACTACTCAGGTTCAATTGGTACTTGTTGATAGCATGACTTTAGATTAATCTTACTAAACAACTTGGCACACTTAAGTTGATCAAGAAGATCATCTATCTGATAGACCGATTATCTTTTTTTGAAAATTATTTTGTTCAATGATTTATAATCAATACAGAGTCACTATGTATCTCCTTATTTTTTACCAACACAATTGGGATCCCACAAGGTGAGGAGCTTGGATGAATGTGGCCCTTTCATATGAGTTCATGAATTTGACACTTTATTTTCTCAATCTTTAGAAGGGAGCATTTGTATATTGGACCATTAGGTAAGGGAGTACCAGGTATCAATGCAATGGGATGTTTGACATGAAAGTGAAGAGACACCCCTATAGGTGAAGTGAAGATGTATCTATATTCCTCTACAACCTTTTCCACCTGCATCTACTGTGTAGAGAGACCTTGTGCTAAAGATGTGGTGGTCACAGTGATTTTTTGTTCACCTTTTGACTGAACCATGAAGAGGGAAAAAATTTCAATATGAGATATTACCTTTCAACATTGTTTTGTCGAGATTAATGGAATTGCAGTAGTTGGAACTACCTTTGTTACCCTTGAGGGATGACCTCCCAAAGTGACAATTTCACTATGGGGCCAAGATTCATAAACAACATGATGCTTCCACATATAAGATTTTCCTAAAAGAACATTACAAACTTTGAGTGGGGAAACGTCACACAATACCTCATATTTTAAGGGATTGATGTTGTAGGACATGCATCACTTATGGTTGATGTGAAGGTCTTGTCCCTGAATGTAGTAACTGATGGTGTATGGTTCGGGGTGAGGCATTGTCGGTGACTTTAGTATCTTGATTATCTTAGTTGCGATCAAGTTATTTTATCTCCCACTATCAAAAATGAAATGTAGTGGGGTCCCCTTCACTCGCATCTGTGAATGGAATAGGCTCCCCCCCTCCTCAATATCCTCTGACTCATCTGGTTGGATATTTGCGGTTGTGATGATATCACTAGGTTCTGCATCAATGATCTTCTTTCCCTTATCCTATTTTGAATCAAAGTTCAAGTCAAGGTCCAAATATTTTTATTTAAGCTTGGAAAACAATTGTTATTTCGAGCAACATTCATCAGTGTTGTTCCAGGGGATCTTTTGGAACTCACACCACTTTCTAGTGTCCCTTTGTGACTTCCCATTACCTTTCTTTTCCTGCATCTTGGATTGGTTTTCTTCAGGGTAGATCTCCTTGCTCTATCCCTTGTTATGTGAGTTAGGGTTTCCTTTACCATACTTCTGTTGTATTATATTTTTAGACCCAAGCTCCCTCTTATTCCGCTACTCAATTTTGACATCATATCGATCAAAAGTTCCTAGTGAGGAGATGTCCAAGAAATCCATGTTTATTTGAATGTATCTATGTCGTCCATTATAGTACTTCAAAAAAGGTTTCGCTCAGAGTCTCTAATATCTATCTCTAGACGTGAGGTATGGAATATGTTGGTGTACTCTGACATCATCTGGTATTTCTCCTAATGCAAAGTTGTCCATATCCTGTACTGGTCATCATAATTCCCAGCAAGGTAGAATTCCTCCTTGAGGGAATCAATAAAGGCCACCCAAGTGGGTCGTGTCCTGAATTTTATAGACTCATATTTGTTATGTCTCTCCTAGTAACTTTCCCATCAATATTTGACATGGAGAAGGGATTTAAGGAGCACGAAGGTGATCTTTTTATGTTGCAAATTTTTTGAACAGAGTAGCAACCTTCTAAAAAATTTAACCATCTCTCCAAATAATTTGCATCTATTTGGCCTTGAAATAAAGGGATATCAAATCTAAATTGTACCTTGAAGGGTGTTACACCTTTGAAATGGATTCTTGTTGAATATGCCTCACCCATCGTTGACAATCATCGAAGGATATGGGTGAAGTTGTCCATCATCTCATTCCTTTGTCACTCGAGGGATTCCTAGAGAAATATCTTGAAAGGATCTCCTTCTCTATCATATATATTTTCCCCCTCCATGGGAGGCCACTTGGTATGGCGAGAGTAGTCATTCCCTAGTGAAACTATCTCGATACCAACTCTCTGTACCCTAACCGCATTGGGGACATGCACCGAGAAACAAAAAGGAGTAGATTGCTCTGATACTACTGATCCAGATTGTATAGGGAATGGAATGAAATTAACACAATAATATAATAGAGAGCACTGTAATACAATGGAAACTATACTTCTATTAATGAATAAAATAGTATAATACTATAGAACACAAACTAGTGAGAATGGTGGTAGCTTATCTTTGAAGAGAGATAGATTTCAGCTACACTTATTCACAAAATCTAGTATAATAGAATGAAAGAAGAGAATTTTAACACAAACCAAGAATCCTAAAGGTCGAAAACTATAAAAATAGGAGGTGAAGCACCAAAAGGTGTTTTAGGTCCCTAAGGTGGTTAGTTACTACATCAATTTCCCGGGGGGGGATTTTTCATAAAATATCCATTCGGTGCACAAAGTATCTTGCTGGTAAGATATAACTAAGGACTACAATGTTGTGATGTGGCCTTGGTTTGTCGAAGATAAATATGGGCCCTTAAATTTCCTAGAAAACAACATTTAGGGCCTCAAAATAGCCTCATAAGTTTAGGACATAGAAAATCATAAAAAAACATAACAAAACTGCCAACATGGAGAACCATATTGAGTTAGTGGACAAGGTGGGTGGCCACCAATATACACCTAGATCAAGAAGAGGACAACCAAACCTCTGGGATATTATCCATTTTTTTAATGAAATGCAACAATTGAGATTTTGTTTATTTCCCTAAAGCCAACAAAATGGGCATGAAAATACATCACTTCAAGTTTTGGAGGGTGGAAGCCCCCTCCAGGGATGGAATACACCCTTGAGAAACTATAGACATGGAACAAGCTCTACCTCTGACTCTGGAACAATGTCACAAACATCATTCTGCATACTGACATTCCTCCAACCCTACTGGTCAACTGCTCCCTGAATACTGGAACTCTCGAAATTGATGATGCTACATATCAATCCCACGAAGTTTGGAAACTTAGTTGAAGTTATCCTCTCCCTCAATGTGCTCCTAGAATCTTCCTTCTCCTAAGCATCCATCAATGTCATCTTGTACCAACTTGGTCTCCTAATAGAAATAGAAGGGGATAACTCCCTCTTCCCCTCTAATGCTTTACTTCCCACACTAGAAGTATGTGAACTTTGCTCATCCTTTGACTATTAACCCTTTGAATCCTATTGCTCCTCATCCTTTGTCACCGATATCGATCTATGATCCAAGATCCCCTTGGATATTCTTATAGGTTGGCTTTGCAACTTCTATAACCTTCCCTCTTTGAAACCAATTCTCACTATTGTGTCAGGGATAGCTCCCTCTGAACATATGAGTACTTTCCCTGTCTAGAAAGTAACTACAAAACCAATGTCCTCCAAAACTGAAACTGAGAGCAAGTTCTTCTTCTGTTCTGGTACATAAAGCACATCCTAGGTCTCTCACTTACCTCTTGAATCAAGTTAGAACATGATAGTTCCCTTACCTTCACTGCATACTGGGAATCATCACCAATCTCCACATGGGTCCCTAAGTCATCCATTAGAATGTTGAATAGATCCTATGCTTCTAGCTCTAGTTGATTTTATTAAAATAAAATCCCAAGCTCCTTTCCTGGGATAATGGTCCACCTGAGGAAAAATATAATGCAAGAAATATCCTACCTCAACATTAGTCCTTCAAACTTGCTTGATTCTATCTCTCTTTGCGCACCTTTACTCTTTTCCTTAGACCATAACCTACAAACTTAGATGAAAGTCCTTCTCCACCCACTCTATGAGATCTTACTATATCATTATGTGTGTATTTCTTGTCTACTAAGAAACATCAAACACCTACAACTGAGCACCTCTGCTATTGTTTTATGACCATATACCTGCAACTTCTCTTCTTCCCAGATCTATATTTTATACCATATTTGTCTATTGTGCCTCCTTCTCCTTTGGAATGATTATATCTCTATGTTAAATTCCTTCTTCCCCCATGCTAATATCTATGTGAATAAATTCCTTATTTTCTCTATCTATGAGTCAATCACTCCAAAATATATTTCATACTCTGATCTCTAGATGAATTTCCTTCTTAACCCATTTGAGATCCCCTTGAGACACTGTCCTTTATGGTTCAAGAAATTGAGAAAAATTATGTCTTTGCTCCTAAGTTGATGACTCGGGCACATGAACAAAAGTACTTCTTTGCTCCTATGTGTTCTCATGTGGCTCATATCTATAGATGGAAGTCCTTCTCCACCTATCTGAGATCTCTTTGATGAAATCTTGGCCTCCTGCTAGTGCTCAACAAGCCACCCTAGAGAATTCCCTGCTGAAACTGCCTATGTATTGTTGTTTCCAAGAAATTGATCCTTTGATTTCTACCTACTGGTTTATAGATATGCTAATATGTCCTATGGATATGTTTTTAGTCCTTCAAGCACCCACCTCAAAACTCTTGATCCCATATATCTACTTATATAACCCTGGATATGAACTTGATCTCTTCCCTAATCACTCAGATCTCATAGATTTGTCGTTGTGAACTTGATTTCCTCCCAGAGAAAACTTGCTCTAATACCATGTTTATTTTTCCTTGAGGATTCAACCCTTGGTATGCTCTGATACCATGTTTATTTTCCAACAGATTCAACCCTTGGTATGCTCTGATACCATGGTGATACTCCAACGGATTCAACCCTTGGTATGCTCTGATACCATGTTGAAATTTATCCTACTCAACATTAAACAATTATCTCAAAACAAAATCACTTTATCTACTAAAATTATAGTTGATTAATCAAATAAACATACAACATAAGCATAAAGAAGGAAACCAAATCAAGCACACATAGACACCAATATTTTCAGGTAGAAAACCCTGGAAAAACCTTGGAGTGAAAACAAATGTTGAGAATGATTTTATTATGCTAAAATTAGGGATCCCGTAATAAGGATAATGTCCCACTGAGAGAAATACAACAACAGACTAACTTGGCAAGGTCTGATCTATTGTACAACCAGTTCTAGCATGCTTTTTGAGGGATACATGATTCACCTTCTTGTGAATGGCGTATATACATGCCAGTCTACATTGTGAACTATGTATCCATAGGGAAAACTCGTACATAAAGCTTTGTATGATCCAACACTCTCATGTGGATTCTTCAGACTAAAACCCACCTATATAAGCCTCTGTTCTCTCTTCTCCTTGACTTGATCCCTAAATGGAAGTCCTTCTCCTTCCCCATCCAAGATCTCCTTGAATCTTTCAAGTGTCTGTCAAATGTAATCTTTGGTCCTCTTGAATCATCGTTCTTCGTGATGCAAGCACTCGAGCAGAGGTATTTATCTACTCCTAAGTGTGACCTTGGAGACTCCACACTAGCAAAGGTCCTCCTTTGCTATTTGTGTGAATGCATTTTCCTCCTTCTCCTAGCCTTGCTTTTATAATCACGAGTTACAATCTATTTCTAATCTCACTTGAGATTTAGATTGTATGCAAAGATTGCATGCTAAGATTACATGCTAAGTACTTTTAGCACTTTCCTTAAATAACTCAACTAATTAAATACATAATTAATTAATAAAATCAATTTACTTTAATAATTAATTAAATTAAATTAAATTCAAGAGAAAAATAATTTGGACAATTTCCACATATTTAGACACATAGACCTCTACGGAAATACCTGTCTGATACTACCACTAACATCAACAATACATATAACGATTATCCCCACTGCTTCTTGTAGAATTGTTATAATCCATAGTATACTTAAAAATAAAGGAAAGTGTACCACATCATTACATGATCCAACACAAGTTCTTAATATTTATACTTTGTAAATGATAAATTTAACAAAATAATCCCAAAAAACCAAACAATATAATATGTTATAGGATCAAGCATACAATGATATACTTTAAAAGAAAACATCAACTCAAATTGGGAAACAATGTTGACAAAATAATTGATCAAAAACTATAAATAGAATACAAAACATTTGTTACAATATCTCTATTACTATGCTTAAGACTCAAAGACTCCAATCAAACATTACATAACTGAATTCCAATTCCAATTATATATGAGTACATTTTTTCCATCAAACAAAACAACAAAAATATACAAATTTCATAATCTCAAGTATAATCGATGAAACATTATTTTATAAAAAACTTGTAATAATTTTGAAACCAAACTAACATAATATGTTATAAATATTTTTATATCAATGATTTCTATCAAAAACTATTATTCATGAGAAAACCTCGATGAACTTAGCTTTTCATATATAAATATAAATAATAATATAAATATATGTAATAAAATTGTCAAATTGTCTTTTAGTTAAATGATTCATTCTTAATATATTTGATTTTATATAAATCATAATAATAATATTATAATAATAAATGGTTAATATATATATATCAAAGTAGCCAATTAAATAATTTTTTACTTTTTCATTAAAAAACAAATTTCATTAAAGGTCTAAACTTCACATCTATTATATATGTTTATTTAACATTTAAATGCATGTTTTAATGGCTGAGATTATTTCTTTCATCAATAAGTTAAATGTGATATTATGGTGCCCATAATTAGTTATAGAGGTGGGGAAAATAAAGGCCAAAGAGTGGATTTAATAGTGGATTTAATAGGAGTTGTAGAGCTTAAACTTAGAGAAAAACCAACAAAAAAATCTATGTGAAAAAATCGATGGAGAAGTAACTAGGAAAATCACATACTACCTCAACTAAACTCCACCATTCATCAAAACAAAGGCATAAGCGAGAAAACTCCACTCCCCATGACTTTAAATGACGTAATGTATTTGCAATGAATGATCAATACACCAATATACCAATAGATAAGTGGTCCACTTATATCAACATAATAGAAACCAAATTTCAATGCTAAATCATTGTAATAATGGTGAATAATCATTATTGATACCAATAATTCTTGTAATTCAAACAAACAATACAACATTTACTATATCACTAGAGCTAAAACATAGGTTTAATGCCTAAGGATTACATCATGATCCATCAACCATCAAAACATTAATCATCACATAATTGTGTCCACACCAACACCAACAAGGTTGACACTTCGATGGTTAATACCATGTACTTTGACCAAATCACAAACACATAAATACATTATATAACCACACATAAATACATTATATAACCATGTGTACCCATTAAAATATTAATGCAAGAAATTAAAAAAAAAAAACATAAATAATCAAGTTAACACTTAGCACATAAAAGGTCCTAATTGTTTAACACACTTTTATTTTCTCTTTTCTTTGTGTAATACATGAATATATGTAATAAACTGATTAAAGAGAAATAAATTATATATATATATATATATATATATATATATATATATATATATATATATAAAAAATAAAGGATAAATGCTATTGAGTAATGATTAGTTCCTGATATTCTTGCTATAATGTAGCTCTATTACTGAATGCATACATTTAATTCCCTTGGCTACAACATTTCGGTTCCATTTCAGTTGTGATAACGAACTTGGGTTGAAGAGGATGGTGAATGCATGGAAAGTAATGACACGACTTTGGGATAATGATGGCCTTGAGAAAAAATCGATAAATATGTTGTGCAAATGTATTAGTGGCATTATGTTTTACACCGATATGATATATTTATATTTGTAGTGGAAATTTTGACATCAATTATTTTTATATTAAGTTAATATATTGTTGGAAGTGTAACTATTCATGCCTCTTGTTGATGAAAAAAAAGTTGAAATATTGCTGGAAGTATAACTACTCATGCCTTTTGTTGATGAAATAAAAAAGATGAAAAAAAAGTTGAAATATTGCTGGAAGTATAACTACTCATGCCTTTTGTTGATGAAATAAAAAAGGTAATGTTGTAACCCTGATTTTATCCATAATCAGTTTTTTGTTATATATATATATGAAATTGAAACATGAAAAAAAAAAAATGAAATAAAATATTTTTGTTTTTTTTAATGTAATGGTGAGTTGCCTTCCATTGTTGACTATATGATGGGGTGCTTTTTATTTAAAGTTCTTGTATATGATTATGAGGATGGGAGACCAAGTTCCATAAGCCCTGATATTCCATCAAACATTACCGAGCTATTGTGCTTTTGTTTGCTACACCATTCCTACATAATAAAGTACTACTTTTGCAAAATAATGTTATATAGAAGGTTTTATGCTTAACTGAGAGAAAATAAAATACACTATTGTTTTCATTGTATGATTTATAAGAACAATACTATCTTGAAATGATGCTTCATGTTGGAACTGCTTCCGTACCTCTTTGTGGGACATCATTAATCTGTGCACTTTTAGATGCTTTAATTAAGGATAAACGATATTTTGATTTTGTGCAGGAACATTTGGGCCCAAGCAATTATCTAGAAACACCAATGGATATATTTGACTATTTAAAAGGTTGTAAGTTTCTCTCAAAGCTTAATAATGAATTGTTGGATGAGCGAAATTCCACATACAAGGATCGCTTTAGTAGTCTTAAAAACTTGGCTCTCATTATGTTTTAGCATCATGATTCAAATGCATATGAGACATTAAACATATTTATTGTATGTGCATAAAGTCTAGCATTGAATGTGATAGATATTTTGGTGGTTTCTCGTATCCCTAACAAATATAGCAATGTGACAACATGAGAACATTTGCTTGAATGATTGAAGTTAAGGAATGTGAGGTGTGGACAAAAGTGCTTGAACAAGTATTGGCACAGGGGTAGAACCAGGGTTCAACGCTTCAACAACGCATCAACAAAACCCTAACTACCAGCTCTTTCAGCAACACCTGTGAAGCAGATGAAGTCTCACCTGAGATAGAGGTAGGGGGGGTTACAGAACTCAAGTGTTTGTAACCAAGTTGGGACACAAATATGTGATTACCACACTTAGCAGAGCACTAGACAACAATATGCATTAGTTCTTGAGTCTCATTCACATCACATATTAAACCCTTATTACAGAACAATGCAGTAACAACAAAGATCAAGCACTTTCAGTCACTTGGCATATAACATTAGTTTAGATCTAGCATTAATTTACCTTTAATACCATTGATCACTAAGCAACAACATCAAATGCATTCATCATACATTATAACAACAACACTAAGTAGATAAACAACATAATTCACATCGCACAAAGCACATCAAGACACAGGATACACGTGGTTCACCCCAGTGTGGGGCTATGTCCACCAATGACTTCTTCTTATTTATTAGTATTCAATCTTCTTACATTCATCTGCTCTAGTGCACAAATCCACAGAGCCAAACTCCACAGAGGACAGTAGATCTAGGCGCTGTGCACCAGATCCTCCTTCCCAAAATCAGGTCGAGGCACAGAGCCAGCTCCTTATTATCACCGAGCCTTACTCTACACAGTTAGTTTTCACAAAACAACTTGCAACTTCTTGCACTTAGCTTTGCAAGCCTTAGCATATTCTTGCACTAAGCCACATTAACACTTACAACATATTATGCACATAGCCCACCGACCAGGCTTCTTACATCGCTTAGCTACTTATTTATACATTTACAAAAAGGACTAATCATGGGTAAACCCATGGGCTGACATCCGATAACCCATTACATAAACCCTATTAAACCCTTTGCTGGGTCCACAAGCTCGCAAAATAAGTCATATCCCGCGATCTCAGCTCTGCCTGGGCACTCCATCTTTGACAAGCCTATCAAAGTCCCAAAAGTGGTCAAACACGACCAATGTTTCCTTAACACTTGGTCAAGGGCCAACAGGCCCCCAACACTCACCTATGACTTGTCCTAAGTCACTCAGATCTGGGCAGTACTTCTTCGAAAGCCTCGAGCTTGCTGCTTCGCCAAAGCTTCCTTCTTGGCGAACTCCTGAATCACTTGTTTTGTAACAGGTCCTTCCAGGCATTGTTACACTTTCGCAACCACTTTGTCTAGCTGTGAGCCTTGTCCTTCAATCTCTGCAAAAATCGTGCAGGCTTCATCCTGCACCGACTATAGTCTCTGTGTAACTTCCATGAATCTGCTCTGAATGGTAGTAATCTGCTGTTGGAGTGTGCGCTTCTCCTGTGATCTCTTCATTAGCTTGACTGTAGTGAGTAGCTTCATCTGCTCCTACATGGTGGATGCCTTCTACTTCGCCTCATGTAGTTGTTCTTCCAGTTTCCTCATCTTCGGATCTTTAGCGAGGTGTTCATAGATTTGAGTACTTCGATCACTCAACTACTTACATTCTGAGGCGAGGGTCCTGATCCTTCCAACTGAGCTCTTGGCAGATTCCTCCCTCTGATCACACACTTCTTGTGGAGTGATCGACACTGCTTGGATATCTAACTCCGTTATCCTTGCTCGAAGCTGTTGAATGGCCTCAGCAAGCTTCCCCACTTGCATCTCGACTGGCTCGGGTTCCTCCTGTACCAAGCCCAACACAGAGAGAAGTGATTTAGTCACTGCTTCTTTGACTGTAGTCTGCTCTGTGAGCAACATGTATTTTTCTTTATGTATCTTCGCATTGTCCTCCTTGAACATCTCCCTAATTTCATATTTCTCCTTCTCGTAGGCGATTGCACAGGACTGCACAACTCATAGTTTCTCCATGACCTCCTTCTTTTCTCTTCAAGGATTCTGTAGCCTTCTCCTTCTCTTCATGGACTCGACGAGGTCGAGCCTCTATTGCATCTGCTAGTTTTCATAGTTGAGCGGGCTCGTCACCCAATTCTGCAATCTTCGAAGAAGAAGGCGCAGTAGGTAGTGCATGGCTCGAATGGATGGCTTTTTGTATCTCCTTCAGCTCCTTCTTGATTCTTTCATACAACGTCTCCTGCTTTCCTCCATATCATTGTAAGATATCCTCTGAAGCATCCTCCATGACTACGATGATTAGATCGGCGTCGTCCTCTATGAGCATGGCCTTCATCTTGGGCTTACTGGCGCATGTCTTCTTTCTTGCTGAGGGTTTCTGTGGAGAAACCTTCCTCTTGTTCGATGTTTTAGCCTCAGTAGGGGGATCCTTTGGCGATGTAACTACACCTTTTCCTTGCTTTTCTCCATCTTCTGCTCCTCCTTCTTCATTTAATTCATCTCCTCCTCCTCCTGCAGGCAAGTCAAGCCCACTTTCCTCTAAGGCATTGTCCTCCTCAGCAGACTCTATGTTCTTCACTTCCTCCTTTTTCTTATTCTTCTTCATGCTAGTTTGTCTGTCATGCTCGATTCGGGTGACCAAGGGGCTTCCTATGATGTCGGGGTCGGAGAGTTCTGCATCTTCAACCGGTATAAGGAACTCTTCCGCCCATTCTTTGGTGATCTCCTCCGTGTCTTCATCGGTCAGCTTATAATAGGACTGTAATTCCTCCTTGATCTCATCTCTACATGCAATGATATAGATAAAGTGTCGATCTACGGGGAACTTTGCTAGCGGTATGTACTAGTGAAATGTGTTTGGTGTCATGTGTGGAAATGCCTTAATATCACACTTCAGTTGCTGGTAGTAGGCATGGAACACAATGTTCGACTTCCACTGCTTCGACATATCATTTGTATACCACAAGGTGGATAACCTCGTGGCCAACGGCTCCGATGGCTCAACTTCTGGAAATATCGCTCCTTCCGGCATCTACTAAGAGACAAATGCGATTAATACAAGTAACCAACTAAAATGGAATTCATACCCATGATCTTGCACTTCGCGGTAGTCTTTCTCAAGCTCGTTGATGAGGTAACTCGCCCAGTTCATTTGCATACCCTCCATGCACTTCCTAGGGAGGTCCACTATGAACCCAGTGACCTGTGTTGGATGGTTCTTTTTGAAGAGCTTTCTAGCTATAAGTTGGCAAGCTAGGTGCACTGCGCCGTCCTGGATGGAGGCTACCTTGTAGCCTTGCTTTCCCTTTTCTACATCGCCACAATCCTTCTTTATGCACTGTGCCAGGGAGTAATCTAAAGTCTTCCCTGGTTAGAACTGCTGAGGGTCTGGTCCTTGCATGCTCAGTCCTGTAATCAAGTGGATCAACATTGGATCCACAATAATGCACCTATCGAGCCACATATATCCTCCATGATAGCACAACAAGAGGATTTTAACACAAGCGTTAACCTATTAATGTCGGCCAAAGTGAGGAATCTTCATTACATTCAATATCGTTGGCTGCGTGAGCTCCTTAATCAATGACTGGGAGACTATGCGCGACTTTCCCAGTCATCTTCATCAAATACCTATGGGGCGCAAGCATGGCATATTTCTTTATGTCGCTGAGATTAAAGTCGTTGTTCTTCAAGGCTGGGATCTGTCCCAACTGGGGTCCAACTATGTGTATCCCCTTTGGGATGTATGCAGTGATCAACGTGTACTCAAAGTCGTGTGGGATACTGTCACGGTTAACCGTGCCAACCAAAGGCGATATATAATCTGACAAGATCGACGAGATCTGCTTCACGTTAGCCAGATCGTCGCAGTGCTTGTTTCACTTCTCAGTAGCATGGCTAGAATGATGTCCAGTCGAGGGGGATACTTGGAATCCCCCAGTCAATAATGCATGTATTCCTACAGACATAACTCTCTTAGCCATGAGCTCCACGAGAATCTCCTCCATAGACTTCTCTAACGCGCTAGGTTCGCCCAACATTCACACTTGTAACCAAATAGATCGGGTAGGCGAACAGATAAGGGAGGTAATGAAATGGATGGTGAGGTATAGAAATCATAGCGTGATATACAATCGATTCTATGTTAGCTTGGATAATCACGGGTGGAAAAAATTGGTCCCGACAGAGCATTTGACAGTTTAAATAAGAAAGCGTCGTAACAAATTCCTCCAACGGTCAGGAATGTGTCCATCAATGCGAATTTGTCCATTATGGCACGGTCTCAATGGTCCATTCACTCATAACTGCATTTTATAGACGTTTTGGGGTGTCATTCTAATGGTCAGGATGCCTCTAACGGTCATATAGCTTCACCGTGGTGAAGTCCCATTCTGCGTGGTTCTGTTGTTCTGGTGAGGTTCTTGGCCTGCAAGCCTGCCTCCTGCGAAGTTTTCTCTAGAACTT
>JASDQU010735943.1:190437-207923 GCA_032191745.1 Picea mariana | reverse complement strand
ATGGTCAAGATGCCTCCAACGATCATATAGCTTTATCGTGGCGAAGTCCCATTCTGTGTGGTTCTGCTGTTTCGGCGAGGTTCAGGGCCTACAAGCCTGCCTCCTGCGAAGTTTTCTCTAAAACTTCCTGTAGTTTTTCTAATTTGGCTTTCTTCTTACTGAGCTTTCTTTCCTTCTTTCCTGTGATCCGAGTCTCTGGATTCCTCTTTCCATTCTTATTCTTATCTTCTCGTAGCATAGTAGCTTTGCACTACTGATGTTCTTTCAAAGAATTCAAAGGTAATACCTCTTCTCTTATTAACTCTAGGGTAGGTATTCTTATTTCTTGCATGGGTAGGTCCTTCAAACCTTTTTGCGTTCTTTCAACCTCGACAACTAATTCTCTTGCTCTATGTTGCTTTGACTTGTCCTCTTGTTCTTCTATTAGTCTCTCTACTTTTCTGGTTATGAGGTCCCTTAGTTCTTTCTTTTTCTATTTTGTAGCTTCCTCCTCTACTTTCCTTCTGATCTGATCCTTCTCAATCCAAGTCTTTCCTAAAAAAATTGGAAAAGGGGCATTGTTCTCAACAAATTTAATGACTTCAAATTCTTCTTCAGTAGATGTTTCATGAGCAATCATAGGTATATTAGTAACTCTTCCACATACGGTTATCATCTTTCCTTTAAACAAGCCTATCCTTCCCAATGAAGGTATCATAGCATGCTTTACCAAAATTTCCCAAGTGCTTTCTGGCATAATATTCATGTCTGTTACTTCATCCAATACACAGTCTATGTCGAAGTCTTCTATTCTTGTAACTATGCATTGTTTTTCTTTCAGGATCTCTAGTAAACTGATGTCTTTGCGATCATCCATTACTTCTTTTAACTATACTAACATAGTCTCTGACTCTTTCTCTTTATGATTCTCTAACATATCCTTAGTATTTTGACCTTCTTTATAGTTTTCTTGTATGATGTTCATCTTTTCAACTTTAGCAATCATCCTTGGGCAATCCTCAACGTCATGACCAATAGCTTTACAACAAAAGCAAATAGGACTTGTACCAGGGAATTCCTTAGCAAGATGTCTTGGTCTTCTGCAATTATAACATAGCGTCAATCCTCACTTTCTTTTAAATGATCCCCAACCTCTTTTGTACTGTGCACTGGGATCATAGTGTTGGACCTACAATGCATAGGAATAAAATATCCTTCTCTATTCATTCCAATTCTTTCCTCTAACTATGCCCTACCATTTAGACTAGGACAAAACCTATCAAACATACCTAGATTCATGTTTTTGAAGCAAACATGTCCACTTATCTTACCATTACCAGAGCAAAAAGCTTTAATATCTTACCTCTTTTCTTTAGATCAGGTTTCTTTCTTAGAAAAGAGCTTTGCAAGTTAAGTAGAATATTGCGCACTACAACAACATATCTATGCATAGAGCGTTCTCTTTTCTTCAATTCCAAACAATCACAGTTTTAGGTCCTGGCAACAGAACCATTTGTTGGCACAGGGACAAACCTAGGGTTTAATGCTTCAACAACGCACCAACAAAACCCTAACTACCGGCCCTTTCGGAAACACCTGCGAAGTAGATGAAGTCTCACCCGAGGTAGAGGCAGGGGGGTTACAAGACTCAAGTTTCTGTAACCAAGCTAGGACACAGATCTGTGATTACCACACTTAGCAGAGCACTAGACAAAAATATGCATTAGTTCTTGAGTCTCATTCACATCACAGATTAAACCCTTATTACAGAACAACATAGTAACAACAAAGATCAAGCACTTTCAATCACTTGGCATATAGCATTAGTTTAGATATAGCATTCATTTACCTTTAATACCATTTAGCACTAAGAAACAACATCAAGTGCATTCATCATACATTATAACAACAACATTAAGTAGATAAACAACATAATTCACATCACACAAAGAACATAAAGACATAGGATATACATGTTTCACCCCAATGTGGGGATACATCCACCAACAAATTCTTCTTCTTTATTAGTCTTCAATCTTCTTACATTCATCTTCTCCCGTGCACAAATCCACAAAGCCAAACTCCACAGAGGACAGTAGATCTGCACGCTATGCACCAGATCCTCCTTCCCAAAATCAGGTCGAGGCATAGAGCCAACTCCTTATTAGCATAGAGCCTTACTCTACACAGTTAGTTTGCACAAAGAAACTTACAGTTTCTTGCACTTATCTCTGCAAGCCTTAGCATATTCTTGCACTAAGCCACATTAACACTTACAACATATTATGCACATAGCCCACCATCTAGGGTTCTTATATCGCTTAGCTACTTATTTATACATTTACAAAAAGGCTTAATCATGGTTAAAACCATGGGCTGACATCCCATAACCCATTACATAAACCCTAGTAAACCCTTTGTTGGTTCCACAAGCCTACAAAATAAGTGAGATCCCGCGATCTCAGCTCCACCTGGGCGCTCCATCTTCAACCAGCCTGTCGAAGTCCCAAAAGTGGTCAAACACAACCAATGTTTCCTCAACACTTGGTCAAGGGCCAACAACAAGTTGTTTGAGGAAGAGCACAACACATCATCTTTCAGGACTAGAAGTGGCAACATTTTAGCATTTTCAGGAACGAAAGAGACAAAATGAAAGCTACACAACCATCTGCAATATTCTAGTTATGTTGTGATTGATACCTGGAGTTATAAACGCAACCCACCTTTACATTTATGGATATTAAAAACAAAAATAAAAATAAAAAAAGAATATGCGAGATATTTCCATTCATATTATTGACGTTTGCTTCATATTCATATTTCCATATCCAGAAGTTTGTATGTAAAGTTTGGTCTCTATGAGTCATTAGTGTAAAAAATGTATATGAAATCTTGAACTTGTAAGAGAGTTACATGAAGGAAATAGTGGAGTTTAGTTGAAAGTCTAAACTAAGTTTAATCCAAAAATCGAATAATTTTTTTGTTGTTGATTGAGTTAATCACATTTCAGTTGATTGAGTCACTAGTTATGTATGTAAGTTAGTTCCTCATTGACATCAATTCATATATAGTAGACAACATTCAGTTGATTTTTTAAAAGTTCAGTATTAGCAAAGAGTCTTTGTATAATTGAGTTTTTGTTATAGTCATGTCCATTGAGTCATGTCTTAGTAAATCCAAGTATCATGCACATAGTCTTAGTTGTGTCATAACTAATTTTGTCCTTCATGTAATGTAAAATGTGGGCTCCATGCATTCCCAGAGATTTGAAAGAATAAATAAGCACAACCATGAATGATAGCAAAAGAGCAATAGAAAACATAGTTGACACGGATCATGATCCAGTGAGAGCATCCAAGATGGACCAATTATAGAAAGAGATTGAACAAGAGAAGAATGCATGGCAAGATGAGCATATGATGATCCAAGTACCACTTTGAAGAAATGATGGTATACCAAGTGAGTGAAGAGGACCATTATTGGGTGGGGTAGACAAGCACTAGGGACTCACTGATTAAACATGCACTTACCATATTGAATATCCATGCTAAAGAGTAATAGGTAATGGTAGAGCCTTGTATATGTGTATCTTCCTATACAACTAGTGGTTTTTGCGATTGGGTTACCTATGTAGACCGATATTCATGGTTGATGCAGAGTAAGGATACTTCTACAGGAGTAGAGACCCAATATGTTGTTGGATTCTTTCTCGGGATGAGTAAGGATTTGGGTGTGGGGTATATGTTGGGAGGCCTCTTAGACCCTTTTAATAGTCACAACACATTATAAATTAGAATAATAATACATGAATATATGCAATAAAGTGAGTAAAACCAAGTAAATGATATATGAACATATGTAATAAATGATAAATGCACCTAACGAATGATTAGTTGGAGTGGCTACAACTGCTCCAGCCATTTCCCTATTGTATAAATACTCATGAAGATATAATAAGAACGTGTTCGGTTAACCTTCCCTAAATTATCTCTCTCTTCTTGAGTACATGTGTGTGTTCTTGATGTGTTTTTCCTAATGTAGTCTCTTCTTGAATGCCATGCAATCTAAAAGATTACAACAAGTATTGCCATAAAACTATTAGCATATCATAATAACATTACCCATATATGCATTCAATGAAGGATGATCCCAATGCATTTCCATAACCATAACATAATGAAATTCTTCAAAAAATTCACGAATGCCAATAAAATCCCTAGAGATCAAAAGTCAAAGAAATCAAGAAAACGACATCCCTTCACCCTAGATTAGGTAAGAGAATTATATAATCCTAAAAATGTAAGAGAATGCTAAAGCCCTTGATAAAAATAGATCATTAGTGTCAGAGAGGCCTTTCTGAATCCCATTTTATTTCAGAATAGACGTGGTCATCCAACAATGGTTGTATGTTCTACTTAGTAATTAATTCCTCACTGAGTAAGTCAAGTCCTCTGATCTTGGTTGTGAAGGGATCTATACGAAATCATGCAATATAAAAAAATAGATGGTAGAATAATTGACCAGACAACCAATATAGTTGGAGTGTTGTACTCGTAACTCATCAGACCTTTGAGGAAATGATAAAGATGGATGATTACCAAAATATGTCTACAACCACACTTGCAATGTTGTTTTTATGAACAAGGTGATTGGAAAAGAGGAGCAGTCCAAGGAGAGCAGTCCATTGAATACATAAAACTCTACAAAAACACCTCCTTCATATGAATCTTTTGAGGTAATAGAGAGTTTGCGTCAACCCATAAACTTGACCCATAAACTTGCAAGAGTGTTATATCTCGGAAATGATAAATTTCCAGTAAGAATTCAAAATAATGGAAATGTACAAAAGGCACACACATAAATGATAGTGATAAGATAACTAATGGTGTTTATATATAACCGCCTCTCCTACCAAAAGAGGCTTCCACTAGTCATACCAAAAGAACAAAGCATGCTGGGAAGAATTTCCACAAAACGCAACACCCATCACAAAACTTGGTTCAGTCGATTAGAAGGATTTAATGACATAGATCCTTGAATGCAGGGTGAGAAGGAATACAGTATTTTGATCACCAGTCATGGGATTGCATATTTAGGCCAATCAAAAAGCTTCGGTCACGGAACCCAACATCCAATGGATCTTTTTCCCAATCTGTTAGATCTTCAAAACCATAGTTGATTATATGGATCGATTCTTTTAATAACACAACAATAGTTGTAGATATGGAACGTCACCATTCTTAAACTACTAAGATTTTAAAAACATTTAAAAGATTATTATACAAAAATTTCAGTTCAAAAATAGCTATCGTAAATCTAGTTTTAAGGATATGCTAATTCATGGTAAATATTGAACTACAAATCCTATTAATACAAATCGAGAACAAATAAATAAAGAGGTTAATCACATAAATTTTTAGATCCATGACTAAATAAATGAATTACATCATTTGGAGGTAGAAAGCAAATTCCATGCCTCCTGGCTATGACTAAAGAGCATCGACTATAATAATATATACAATGTTGGAGTGGAAATACAGTAGGATTTTATCAAATGTAAGGGAGTAATGGACATGAGGTAAGCATGGCAATTCAAATACACATATAGGGGATCTACTGAAGCGATTCTAGATGCAATTCTATTGCAATGAATTTGTGCATTAGGACGCTCAAAAAAATCACCCGGCTTGCGTTATATAAGGAGTATGATCCAAAATGAAAAACTATCCCAACAATAATCATATATAAATATATTACTAATCTAACATCACAAACAAGGTGGGTTCAAATCCATTTCATCAATCATGAAAGCAAATTGTACATAACTTACAAAAATATTGTGTTAACCATAATGATTATTCATTACATACTCATTACACATTTATATGTTCCATTAAAAAAACAAAATAACAAGAATGACTAATTATCGTATCTGGAGAATTGATTGTATATGTTGATCTTCAGCTTGAAACTTTTTCAACGTCCTTCCTTCTTCCACCTGCTAATCCCAAGACTTCACCGGTACCTCCCAGCCAACACTATGGGTACTCTTCTTCACCCCTATCCCCCCAAGCCGGAAAAGGCCACACACAAGAAACCAAAAATAGTAGCTCCAATCTTGCCTCACAAGGTAGAGCTTCCACTCTTTCTTAATCTTGAAATCCCAACTCTCACAAGTAAAACACAGTTAATCCAAAATTTGGCAACATAACAGTACCATAAAAAGTGAGACCCATTTCCCTTCTACACCATTTGTTTTATAGAAATTTCCTTACTGGCACATGTCCTCATGCATAAATAATTAACTTTTTAGATTAAATTAATTATGATTATTCATCCACACACTTGTCACACTCTCCCCAAGTTGCACAAGTAATTACCATTTTTATTTTTTTTAAAAGCCAATTTCCTAACACTCCCTAATGTGTTCCTATTTTCTCTCTTAGTTACTCCCTTGTTCCCCAGATTCTCATTTAATGATTGTATCCTAATTAGATCTTAGTTAGAGTTGGAATATGAGTCTTCTTCTAGTTAGACTAGTGGTAGCTTGACTCTAGATACTATTCTATGTGTACACCTATTCTCTCATATTTTATTTCTTTCTATTTTAAAAATCCCCTTTATTAATTTCATGCACACATGTGCATTTTATCCAATCTTTAGATTTTATTCCCCTTTTTCCTAGATTTTGATTATTCTTCAATATTTTAACCTATTTCATAATTCATTTAGCCCTTTAATTAAATTTAGACTTAGAATTAGGCTTAGACTTTTATTGGGATTTATATTTAATAGTTTACAGCTTTAATTAATTATTTTTTTTGAACAAGGTCTAATCATTTAAATGTTTTCTAGGCCACTTAGATTTATTGACTCGTGTTTTTAATTACGCTAAGTTCCTTTCAGGATGCACCTTCATGCTCTAAGGGTGCCACTCACCTTTGACTGGTTTTGGAATTTTTTCCAACCCTTGGAGGCAACACTCCACTCGATCGACCTTGTGAGAGACTAAGGGATTCTAAGGAATAAGGAACCTTCCTTATTGCGTGCCCTTAGAATCTTCATGAGTGACTGTCTCAATCCACCCTCACAACTTCGTGGACCTCTCGAATTAGGTAATCGTTAACCTATAGTTTAGACCATGGCGGGAGTGCTAGTAGGCTATCACAATGATGCTACCACACCTCTCCCTCAATGTCCGGTTTCTATGTGTGGCCCCTCTACTCCTTATGTGAGTCGGATTAGCAAGCATCGTCAAGCCAACATCTACTGATAAAAACTGTGTCAATAATCCATATACATAAATAATATTGTAATACAATCATATGTCACAAGTGTGTAAAATGAAATACTCAATAAAATTACAATTCACTCCCTGACTCAATCTAGAGTCCAAGCATGTCCATTGATGCCATCAACATCCATAACCTGTCATGTGTCCTGCACACTCAGGAAAACTCATCAATAGCATCTGCAAATACATATACATCAAATAAAAATAATTCATAACACATCATCATCATCATCGTGTATAATTCATAATCGAATGAAATCACAATGTACAATAATTGAATCACTTGCACGCAATTGTCCTCAAAGAATAAGTCAATCAAAGTGTGCTCAGTAGAGAGAGATGTTACATACACCCCCTCTTGTTTTAAACTTCATCCCAAAGTTGTACAGTATATAAACACAAGTAAACAAATGTATTTGACATATATCTATATGTCTAATCTATCAAACAAGTAAGACAAATGTTGACGCATCTCATATGTGTCCTCCCAGGCTACCAAGTGTGGACTATAGTTGTCTCACTAGACCTTGACCTGATCGACTATTCGGCATCGTACCTGTCAAATGTGATTGTTCAAAATGCGGACTGGATCCACCATGAGAGCACCCTCATCCGACACCAGCAAAGAAATTATGTCAATAACATGTGAATGATCATTAATATAATGTGCCAAAACATATACATGAAATAGATTATGCATATGCTTCAAAGAATCATTCAAGGCTAGTCGATAAGCCATGGGTCCCTTCTTTTCCCCAATATCAAAAGGTCCCAAAAACCTAGGAGAGATTTTAGCACCATTTCCAAACTTGATCGAACTCTTGTGCAGTTTTACCCGCAAGAAAGCTATGTCTCCAACTTCATAACTGCGATCAACGCGATGCGCATCAACATAACTCTTCTACCAATATTGCACTTATTTAATCCTCTGTCTTATTGATTTCATCTATTCTTCTATTTCTTGAATCACTTCTGATCCTACCATGACCCTATCCTCAAGTCAATCCCAACTCAATGACGTCTGACATGGTCACCTATAAAAAAACTCAAACAGTGTCATCTTAATGGTACTTTGATAGTTGTTGTTGTATGTAAACTCTACTAGTGGAAATAAATCTTCCCAATGTTTCTGTTGGTACATTACATACATACACAACATATCCTACAAAATATGGTTTGTTCTCTTTGTTTGTCCTTCTATCTCAAGGTGATACGTTGTACTGAAATTCAGCTGCGTTCCCAAAGCCTCTTGGAAACTGGTCCAAAATCGTCATGTAAACAGTGATCCTCGATCGGATATGATCCTTCTTGGTACTCCAAGTAATCTCACAATATCACTGATAAATACTCTTTCTATGTCTGGCACTTGATACATCGTACGTACTGGGATAAAGTGTGCAGCCTTCGTCAGAGTGTCTACTACCACAAAAATCGAATCATGCCTCCTTGTTGTCAGTGGAAATCCAATGATAAAGTCCATTGAAATGACCTCCCATTTCGATTCAAGAATAATGTGTGGTTGTAAGAATCTTGTTGGATGTATATGTTCAGTCTTCACTTGCTGACATTATAGACATCTCTCCATGTAACTAACTATGTCTACTTTCATTCCCTTCTAGAAGAATAAAGGCTTAAGGTCTGCCTTCATCTTCGTGACTCCCAAATGAGCCATGTACATTGCTCGATGAGCTTCACTCAAGATCAAAATTCTTAATTCATCGTTAGGTGGTACGTAAATTCTTCCATTAAATCTCAACAATCCACTGCTGTCTAAAGACTAACCTTCGTACCTTAGTATAATCATGCTATCTTGTCCGATATTATTCTTAACTTTCTTATGCGAGTCATCGTCTATCTGTAATGCTAGAATATTTTCTCAAAGATTAGTCTTAAGAGGTATTACTGAGAACATGTGTGGTCTCTGACTCAATGCATATTCCACTCTATTCATCGCTCCTTTAATGTAAGTAAACTCAAAGTCGTATTCACTAAGTAATTCTAACCAATGCCTCTGTCGCGCATTCAAGTCACTCTGTGTAAATATATGCTGCAATCCACAATGATCTGTCTTTAATTCAAATTTTCATCCAATCAGATAATGTCTCCAAACTCTCAAGGCATATAAAATTGTTAATAATTCCAAATCATGAGTTATGTAGTTCTCTTCATGCCTTCTCAATTTCTTTGAAATGTAAGCGATTACTCGACCGTCTTGCATCAAAAATCCACCTAAACCATCCTTGGATGCGTCTGTGCATACCAAGAATTTATTTTCCATGTCAGGGACTTTCAGTATTGGTGCTGTTTTCAACAACTCTTTAAGATTTCGAAATTCTTCTGCGCATTTCTCCATCCAAATGAACTTCTTGTTTTTCTTTTACAATTCCATGATCGAATTTGCTATCTTCGAAAAACGTTTGACGAACTATCGGTAGTATCCTACTAAACCCATAAAGTTGTGTAATTATTGTACTCTTTTTGGATCTGACCATTCTATAAAATCCTCTACTTTCATTAGATCCACAGTGATACCTTAACCAGATCTGATATGTCTCAAGTAATGAATCTTCGATTGGTAAAAAGAACATTTCGATAGTTTCCAGTACAATTTGTTTTCTCATAGACACTGTAGGACAAAAATTATTTGTTTTTCATGTTCTTCTTTCATCCGATAATGAATTAGTATGTCATCAATAAATACTTGAACAAACTTGTCCAAGTATTCATGGACACCCCATTCATCAAACTCATGAATACCCCTGGGGTGTTCGTCAATCCGAACAGTAAAACTGTAAACTCATAGTGTCTAAATCTCGTCTTAAATGCGGTCTTAGGGATATCTTCTTATTTAATCTGTAATTGGTGATATCCTGATCTCAAATCAATCTTCGAAAACACCATCGCTCCCTTCATATGATCAAACAAATCATCTATCCTTGGAAACCAATAATAGTTTTCTATCGTAGCTTTGTTTAATTGACAGTAGTCAATACAAAGCCTCCATGAACCATCCTTCTTTCTAACGAAAATAACTAGAACACCCCAAGGAGAGACACTTGGATGTATAATCCCCAAGTCTAACAGTTCCTTCAATTGCATTTTCAACTCCTGTAATTCAGGCATTGACATCCGGTATGGCCTTCTCGTTATAGGTTCAGTTCTAGGTTTCAAGTCTATTGTAAACTCCAAATATCTTTCGGGTGGTAAACCTAGTAAATCTTCTGGAAACACATCTACAAACTCTTGCACTACAATAAGGTTTTATAATCCTTCTGCCTCACCCCTTTCATTTAGCGCTAAGATTTCATAAATATTTCACCCCTTGCGCATACACTTTTGTAGCTGTAGGGAAGAAATAAATCTCAAGGACACCCCATGGTTCCTTCCTTCAATCACTCTACTATGTCCCAAATCATGTGTCAAACTTAACCGTTTCATATTATGGTTAAGTATTGCATCATGCGTTTCCAACCAGTCCATACCAATAAATATGTCATAATATCCTAAGATCATGACATATACATTGGCCTTCGTTACAAAATCTCTCAATCTAATGCTACAGTCTGTAACCTTTCCTACAACCTTCTGTTTCGCCCCCGATGCAATTTCTACATATTTGAACTCATCCTGCTCGACTACCTTTACCTTAATTCTCTTTAGCATTTGACTAGATATAAAGCTCTCAGTAGAACCTGGATATATCAAAATGCTAAACGTTTGGTCGACGATTGTACCTGACATTTTGAGCAAAGTGGATTGGTGCTCGACCTGGAGATTATCCATCATGTGGGCCTTGCCCAATATCCAATCGTAGTGGGTCCTAATGATCCGACTACTCTGGCCTTCTCAATCAGACAATCTCACTAGTAATGTGGCTCTCCACATGTCCAACATCCAGTCTTCGGTCCAGTGCTCCCGATCCATGAAGTAGAAGTTGTTGGCCTAACAGTCTATGATCCTAGTCTATTCTGTTGAAGAAGCCTAAACTATTGTTGTTGTGGCAGACAACGCTGCTGCTGCCGCTATGATCCTATCTAAGGATTCCTTTGCTGAGGAGTCTGTCATCGAGGTGTCGTGAACATAGATCCTCTGGGCATATATCGATGCTCTAAAGTCTATCTAGATGGTGTTTGATGTTGTTGCACTCTTGATGATGTATTTCTATTCTTTCTAGAAGGAGTCCTACCCTGACCCTCGTTGTTCATCTATCCCTTAGCTATGAGGGCCTTCTGAATTGCATCGTGCAACATATGAGGCATTAGAATCCTCACCTTCACACGAATGTTGAATTTAAGTCTAAACACAAACTTGTTCACCTTTAACTTCTCCGTGTTCAAATGTGGAGCATACCTACGTAGCTCCATGAAGCTGGCCTCATACTCTGGCACCGTACGACCACCCTGTCATAAGGCGTTGAAATCATTAAGATGGAGCTCAATGAATTCCTCAAACAAGTACCTCTCTCAAAACCATTCCTTGAACAACTCCCATGACACATCTTCAACAACCAATTTTAGTTGAGGTGGGAGCTCCTTCCACCATAGAAGAGAACTCCCCTTCAGCTGAAAGACCTCCATGCAGAATTTCATGTTGGAGGTGTAATCACGAAGTGTGAAGCACATCGTCATATTCTCCAGCCATGCCTCAACAACTGAGTCCTCCATGGCACCCATGAACTCGGGAAACTTCACCTTCTCATGTTCTCTGTGTATAATACTACTACCAGCTGGAGTGCATTGTGAACCCTCATTGGGCACATATGCTATGCCCTCATCTCAATCCATTCGATTGATCAACGCCTCTGAAATCCTCTGGAAGGATCTCATCATACCTACCACATATCCCATAGCAACTTGCTCCTGGTCAGTAATATGTTCATCTCCCTGGGGGTTAGACCCTTCTGGCATGGATACTATCAGAGGTGTCACACCTCTTCCTCTAGCACCATGTCGTCTACTTCCCCTGCATCCTCTAACCATGGTTACCTGCATGTACAATTTCAAAATTTAACTAGCGATATAATTTTAATCATTTATTTAACATAGCGGAAGGTGTAACGATCCAATTTCATAGGGTTGAACCCGCTCTGATACCATATGTAATGACCCCTCCATAACGACAACAATGTAAGTGAATACCATGGCATATTTTTTTATTTTTATTTTATTTTACAACATCTGTTAGAACAAGGATACACAACATTAACATACATCAATAATTACACCTTCTATTCTCATCTACATCATTATACAACAAGGAATCAATTACAAAAAGTAGATCAAAAATCACATCAAGATAAGAAGGATATCTATCCACCCCACCTACCCTGTAAGGTTAAGACCTCCAACACACATAATCAACGCTCAAGTCTATGATGCATTTGATTGATTTTGATCATTTAAGGTCTCAGGACTGATGACTGTTCTGAGGAACATGGAGGTATCTACTCCCATAATTGACTCTAACCTCGACTAAGGATAAATCAACGATAATGTACTTAACATAACAGAAATAAAATTCATCCAATGACTCTTATACTAATACAAAATCCGTGAAGTCTTCAATCAATTCACATCATAAGAACTATTTAATCCTCTATTTCCATTCATTACCAAATTATATCTAATATCATAACACGCCATTGTAATCATCCATGATGTAACTTAACATATAACATTCCATTGTGAATAACAATATTATTTAATTGAACCAATACATGTCAACCATTTCTTTTACTGACACAACCTTATCAAGGAAGAATAATCAAAGGTCTAAATTAATATTCCTCTTTAATCCTAGTAAGACAAAGAGATCCGTTCTTCCTTATCATTTCATAGTGAATAACTATATCATATAAAATGGTATTAGATCTAGCATAACAATAGACATAATAACCTCATCGAAAATTGTAAAAACCCACAATTTGTTATGTCAATTTCAGTAAGGTGTTCACTAATAATTTATATCTCTAATCTAACATTATCCTTCAGTCATATTTTGATACGAATCAACATAAATAACTATAATATAGATGTGAAAATATTAACAAGCATACTAACCATTCCTTAAAGTCATACATTATTACTAATTCAACATTACTTAAAAATTAAGTATAGAGAAATGAAAAAGAAGTATATATGACAAGATAACATAGTATTTTGAATGAACGTAAAAAGATCATAAATAATGGATACTATACAATAAATTATCAGTTGAATAAAAGGCCTCACGCATAATTAGATTACATATCGCATATTTAGATTACATATCTTATGTTTATGTTTATGTTTATGTTTATATATATATATATATATATATNGTTAGTAATAATAATATACCTTCTCCTTCTTTTATTTAAGTCTTCACATTCCATTCTCATAAATCACATAAGTAATTCTTATAACAAACAAGGATATTTTCCCACCTTATTAAAAAAAATTCTATTATTTGTATACATATTAATATATGACATAGAATGGAGATTGTTGAAGTACTATAATCAATTCACATTAGTCATAAAGAAAATGTTTTAAGAAACAATTTATCTACATCACAATAAGCGTTTGACATTCTTCTTTGTGACGAAGGATTGAAATATTACAACATAGGCATTAACGCTTCATGAGACATGAATTTTTAAGGTAAGTGAAATATGGATATCCACAGCTATTGAAATATAACATTATAATATACGGAAATTTATGCTGGTACAAGAATTTCACACGATTTGCATGAATTTCAATTCTCGGCTATCTAAAAAAAATTCGGTACAAAATATACCAAGATACGGAACATGCATCTCCAGTAAAGTTTAAGTCGGTCTCGATAGTGACCTATTCACATCATAATCATGATGGTGGTCTATTCAGTGAATTCTTACTTGGTGACTTACTATCTTCAAAAAAATTCACGAGTGCCCAAAAAAAAATCCTTAGAGATCAAAAGTCGAAGAAATAAAAAAAATGACATCCCTTCACCCTGTTAAATATATATGTAACCTCAACAGTTTGACTGTACACTGCCAGTTGTCTTTGCCAGCTGTATAATTGTTTCTTGATGTTCTTGATTTACTTGAGCCTATTTAGCTCTCAATATACATAATACTATTTTTGCTCTGCTCTTTTGCTCTATTCTTTGCTTCTCATTTTGTCATGGTATTAGAGCTTCATACGTAAGCCTCATCACATAGTCTGGAGAGCAGCCCGATCCTAAGAAGCGCAGATCTTACACTGTCTACGAGAGCACAAGGACGCAAGATTCTTCATAGTGATTGGAAAACAAGATGCAGTCTGTGATACGCTCAAAAGATCGTTGCGGACAACAAGCGCGAAGAAGCAGAGTAGCTGCAAAAGAATGCAACATTTAAAGAATCTTGAAGAAAAGTCTACAGTCTGCTAAAGGAGCGTGGAGACATCAGTCTGCTCAAAAAGATCGCTGGAAACATCACAACACGTGAAGGAAGACACATGGAAGGATAATCAAAGGGTACACATTAAAGATCCGTGAGCCTTTTAAAAAATTCGTGAAAGATTCACGAAATTCCTTCTTAAGAAGAAAGTCTTCGTTCATACAGCAAAAGACAACCTCAACACCCATAAGATCAGCCCTGCGAAGAGATTTGAGCCATTAATCAAGCTTAGAAAGGACGAGGAGTGCACAGAAAAGGAGAACGTGTTTCAATCGTCCGATCAAGGTGAGAGCAACAACAACTGTTTGATCAAGGTAAAATGCATTAACATTAAATCTTTGAAAGTGTACAGGAGAATCGGACCTACGAAGTTCCGAAATCATCAAGATCGTACAGTGTCAAAGAGGACATGCGGCTAGAGATCAACATTTTGCTGACTTGTGACTTAGAGAAGTCAAAGATTGAGTTGTGAGAACTCACGAAATGTGAAATTTCAACTTGATCTGAGCCATTGGATCAAGGGAGACCGTGAGTCGTCGCTCTGGTCTTGTCGGAGTTTCAGAACTCAAAAGAGAAGAGGTGAGCCAACCTCCAAAGTCATAAAATGTGAAACCCCAATTTGATCACAGTCGTTGATCAAGGGGAGGATCTGGATCGTCGATCTAGCGCCATCTCTATTTCGGAAATCGAGAAATCAGAGGAAGGAATTCTGAGAATTTGCAAAACCCGAGTTCACAACTTAATCGTAGCCATCGATTGAGGAGAAAGTGTGGACCGTTGATTGTCTATGAAGAGTTTCATCATTTTGGGGATCGGGAGAACGAAGGTGGCAAGTATTTCGACCTCGTGATACATGAAACACCGATGTGATCTAAGTTGTTAGATCGTGTAAGAATCGGGACCATCAGATTGGGAGCTCCAAAATTTTGGCATTTCGGGAGTCATGGAGTCAGGGTTGGCTCACTCGCAAAGTCCCGACATGTGAAATCAAAAACACCTTTCATTGAAGAGCCTAGTTCTCAGCCCCCGGTCACATGAGAAGCTGAACTGAAAATTTCTTTTAGCTCTCGAGTAAATTCAGATAGCCCGATTCCTCCATTAGAGGGGCTACAGTTGCTAAAGAACAGAGCTTAAAGCTCTAAATCCATATATCTCGCACTCAGATAGTCAAATCCAGCCAGATCGAAGCTAAAGAAGAGGTCTACCTCACATTTTTCAGTCCGAAGTCACTGAGAGAACTTTTTCGACCTAGTTTTGTGCGCAGGAAACTAGTAAGAACGCAAATCTTTAAACAATTCTTTGTTGTCAATTTTTTTTTCTTCAAAGATGGCCACCTCGAACAATTTAGGACCAACGCAAGGACTGATTCTTCTTGTAAAGAATTATGAGTTTTGGTCTCTTCGAATGAGATCCTTCTTGCAAGCAAAAGAGTGCTGGGATCCAGTGGATCTTGGATACATGGAACCAAATCCAACAGACTTTGTTGCCATGACCAACCAACAAAGAACTACTTAGGCAACACAAAGGACCAAAGAGAATAAAGCCAAATTTTGGATTCAAAATTCCATGGATGACTCGATTTTCTCAAAAATCATAGGCGTTGTTGCTTCAAAACAGGCCTAGGACATCCTTAAATCAGCTTACCAAGGCAATGACAGAGTCAAAACAGTTAAACTACAGACCTTGAGGATGCATTTTGAGACGTTAAAAATGATAGAGTCTGAAAACATTGTTCAGTTTATGACTAGAGTCATGGGAATCGTAAACCAGATCAGATTCACTGGTGAAGCCATCCCTGATCAACGAATTGTTGAAAAAGTTCTTATAAGTCTACCAAAGAAATTTGAAATGGTTGTTACAGCCATCCTTGAATCCAAGGATCTGTCAAATTTTTCAATAGATGAATTAATGGGTTCTCTATTGACACATGAGACCAGACTTCATATAGCTGATGAGTCAACAACCAATTCCTTCAAGACTCAATTCTTCTTCAACAAAGGGACAGGCAGAGGTCACTGAGGTAGGGGGAGCAGTCCAAGTAACCACCACTTAAGTGAAGGCCACAGACAACAGAATCTGAATCAAAATTTCCAAGGTCACATACAACAAAACCAGAATCAAAATTTCCATCCTCAAAGAGGCAGAGGGAGAAGATCAAATGACAAATCCAGCATACAATGCTATTACTACAAAAAGTATGGGAACTATAAATCTGAATGTAGGAAGAAGCAAACAGATCATCTCTCAGGCAGAGTACATATCTCACATCATGAAAGAGAAACCTCATATGGTATGTTTCTCTCATGCCACAAGACTGAAGAACAACCTAAAGATCTTTGGTTGTTGGACATTGGCTGCAACAACCACATGACAAGTAACAAATATTTACTCTCATGCATTGATTCTTCAATTTCATCTGATATTACACTTGGAAATGATTATTTAGTCAAAGTTCAAGGAAAATGAATTGTTCCTATTCTTACTAAACAAAATGTAAAGAAAGACATACACAATGTCTATCATGTTCCAGATCTGACACATAATCTGTTAAGTGTAGGACAACTAATTGAACATGGATATAAGGTACTTTTTGAAGAAGCATCATGTAGGATATATGATAAAACCCCCAGCAGAAAATTGATTTTTGAAATCCATATGACTCAGAATAGGATGTTTCCCCTGACCCTCAGAACTGCAAATCTGATCCAATCATATGCACAAAGTGCATCCACCCCCAATGAAACTATGGTTTGGCATACAAGGTTCAGACACCTACCTTTTCAGAGTCTAAATCTTCTTCAAAAG
>JASDQU010735943.1:56646-71095 GCA_032191745.1 Picea mariana | reverse complement strand
GGGCGTTGTTCTCAACAAATTTAATGACTTCAAATTCTTCTTCAGTTGATGTTTCATGAGCAATCATAGGTATATTAGTAACTCTTCCACATAGGGTTATCATCTTTCCTTTAAACAAGCCTATCCTTCCCAATGAAGGTATCATAGCAGGATTTTCCAAAATTTCCCAAGTGCTTTCGGGCATAATATTCATGTGTGTTCCTTCATCCAATACACAGTCTATGTCGAAGTCTTCTATTCTTGTAACTATGCGTTGTTTTTCTTTCAGGATCTTTGGTAAACTGATGTCTTTGCAATCATCCATTACTTCTTTTAACTGTACTAACATAGTCTCTGACTCTTTCTCTCTATGGTTTTCTAACATATCCTTAGTATTTTGACCTTCTTTATAGTTTTCTTGTATGATGTTCATCTTTTCAACTTTAGCAATCATCCTTGGGCAATCCTCAACGTCATGACCAATAGCTTTACAACAAAGAAAAATAGGACTTGTACCAGGGCATTCCTTAGCAAGATGTCCCGGTCTTCTACAATTATAATATAGCGTCAATCCTCACTTTCTTTTAAATGATCCCTAACCTCTTTTGTACTGTGCACTGGGATCATAGTGTTGGACCTACAATCTACAAAAAATATTTCTAGGTTCCTGCATCCACTTATTAGTCCAAAAATCTTTCTATGCATAGGAATAAAATATCTTTCTCTATTCAGATCAATTCTTTTCCACAATATCAAAAGGTCCCAAAAACCTAGGGGAGATTTTAGCACCACTTCCAAACTTGATCGAATTCTTGTGCAGTTTTACCCGCAAGAAAACTATGTCTCCAACTTCATAATTGCAGTCAACAYAATGCGCATCAACATAACTCTTCTACCAATCTTGCACTTATTTAATACTCTGTCTTATCGATTTCATCTATTCTTCGATTTCTTGAATCACTTMTGATCCTACCATGACCCTATCCTAAAGTCAATCCCAACTCAACGACGTCTGACATGGTCACCTGTAAAGAAACTCAAATAGTGTCATCTTAATGGTACTTTGATAGTTGTTGTTGTATGCAAAATCTACTAGTGGAAATAAATCTTCCCAATGTTTCTGTTGGTACATTACATACATACACAACATATCCTACAAAATATGGTTTGTTCTCTTTGTTTGTCCTTCTGTCTCAAGGTGATACGTTGTACTGAAATTCAGCTGCATTCCCAAAGCCTCTTGAAAATTGGTCATAAATCGTCATGTAAACAATGATCCTCGATGGGATATGATCCTTCTTGGTACTCCATGTAATCTCACAATATCGCTAGCAAATACTCTTTCTATGTCTAGAGCCTGATACGTCGTACGTACTGGGATAAAGTGTGCAGTCTTTGTCAGAGTGTCTACTACCATGAAAATCGAATCATGCCTCCTTATTGTCAGTGGCAATCCAATGATAAAGTCCATCGAAATGACCTGCCATTTCGATTCAAGAATAACATGTGGTTGTAACAATCTTGTTGGATGTATATGTTCAGTATTCACTTGCTGACATTATAGACRTCTCTCCATGTAACTAACTATGTCTACTTTCATTCCTTTCTAGAAGAATAAAGGCTTAAGGTCTGCCTTCATCTTCGTGACTCCCGAATGAGCCATGTACATTGCTCGATGAGATTCACTCCATATCAAACTTCTTAATTCACCGTTAGGTGGTACGTAAATTCTTCCGTTAAATGTCAACAATCCATTATTATCTAAAGACTAACCTTCGTACCTCAGTATAATCATGCTATCTTGTCCGACATTATTCTTAACTTCCTTATGCGCGTCATCATCTATCTGTAATTCTAGAATATTTTCTCAAAGATTAGTCTTAAGAGGTATTACTGAGAACATGTGTGGTCTCTGACTCAACGCATATTCCACTCTGTTCACCGTTCCTTTAATGTAAGTAAACTCAATATCGTATTCACTAAGTAATTCTGACCAACGCCTCTGTCATGTGTTCAAGTCACTCTGCGTAAATATATGCTGCAATCCCCAATGATCTATCTTTAATTCAAATTTTCATCCAATCAGATAATGTCTCCAAACTCTCAAGGTATATAAAATTGCTAATAATTCCAAATCACGAGTTGCGTAGTTCTCTTCATGCCTTCTCAATTTCCTTGAAATGTAAGCGATTACTCGACCGTCTTGCATCAAAACTCCGCCTAAACCATCCTTGGATGCATCCATGCATACCAAGAATTTCTTGTCCATGTCGGGGACTTTCAGTATTGGTGTTGTTTTCAACAACTCTTTAAGCTTTTGAAATTCTTCTGCACATTTCTCTGTCCAAACGAACTTCTTGTTTTTCTTTTACAATTCCATGATCGAATTTGCTATCTTCAAAAAACCTTTGACGAACTGTCGGTAATATCCTGCTAAACCCACAAAGTTGAGTACTTATTATATGCTTTTCGGATCTAACCATTCCATAAAATCCTCTACTTTCATTGGATCCATAATGATACCTTCACCAGATATGATATGTCCCAAGTAATGAATCTTCGATTGGTAAAAATAACATTTCGATAGTTTCCTGTACAATTTGTTTTCTCGTAGACACTGTAGGACCAAAATTATTTGTTTGTCATGTTCTCCTTTCATCCAATAATAAATTATTATGTCATCAATAAATACTTGAACAAACTTGTCCAAGTATTCATGGAACACCCCATTCATCAAACTCTTGAATACCCCTGGGTTGTTCATGAATCCGAATGGTAAAACTGTAAAATCATAGTGTCTAAATCTCGTCTTAAATGTGGTCTTAGGGATATCTTCTTATTTAATACATAATTGGTGATATCCTGATCTCAAATCAATCTTCGAAAACACCATCTCTCCCTTCATCTAATCAAACAAATCATCTATCCTTGGCAACCAATAATAGTTTTTTTTCATAGCTTTATTCAATTGACAGTAGTCAATACAAAGCCTCCGTGAACCATCCTTATTTCTAACAAAAATAACTAGAACACCCCAAGGAGAGACAATTGGACGTATAATCCCCAAGTCTAACAATTCCTTCAATTTCATTTTCAACTCTTGTAATTCAGGCGTTGACATCCGATAAGGCCTTCTCGCTATAGGTTCATTTCTAGGTTTCAAGTCTATTGTAAACTCCAAATATCTTTCGGGTGGTAAACCTGGTAACTCTTTTGGAAACATGTCTGCAAACTCTTGCACTACAGGAAGGTTTTATAATCCTTCTGCCTCACCCCTTTCGTTTAGCGCTAAGATTGCATAAAGCTTTCACCCCTTGTGCATACACTTTTGTAGCTGTAGGGAAGAAATAAATCTCAAGGACACCCCATGGTTACTTCCTTCAATCACTCTACTATGTCCCAAATCATGTGTCAAACTTAACCGTTTCATATTACAGTTAAGTATCGCATCATGCATTTCCAACCAATCCATACCAATCAATATGTCATAAGATCCTAAGATCATGACATATATGTTGGCCTTTGTTACAAAATCTCTCAATCTAATGCTATAGTCTGTAACCTTTCCTCCAACCTTATGTTTCACCCCCAATGCCATTTCTACATATCTGAACTTGTCATGCTTGACTACCTTTACCTTAATTCTCTTTAGCGTTTCACTAGATATAAAGCTCTTAGTAGAACCTGGATATATCAAAATGCTAAATGTTTGGTCGACGATTGTACTTGACATTTCGAGCACAGTGGATTGGTGCTCGACTTGGCAATTATTCATCATTGCATGTATCATGTGGGCCTTGCCCAAATATCCAACTGTAGTGGGTCCTGATGATCCGACCGCTCTGGCCTTCTCAATCAGACAATCTTGTTGGTAATGTGGCTCTCCACATGTCCAACATCCAGTCTTCAATCCAGTGCTCCTGGTCCATGAAGTAGAAGTTGTTGGCCTAACAGTCTATGATCCTTGTCTAATCTGCTAAACAAGCCTAAACTGTTGTTGTTGTTGCAGGCGACGCTTTTGCTGCCGCTATGGTCCTATGTAAGGATTCCTCTGCCGAGGAGTCTATCATCGAGGTGTCATGAACATAGGTCCTTTGGGCATATCTCGATGCCCTAAAGTCTATCTAGATGGTGTTTGATGTTGTTGCACTCTTGATGATGTATTTCCAGTCTGTCTAGAAGGAGTCCTACCCTGACCCTCGTTGTTCATCTCTTCCTCATCTACGAGGGGCTTTTGAACTGCATCGTGCAACATATGAGGCATTAAAATCCTCACCTTCACATGAATGTTGAATTCAAGGCTAAACACAAACTTGTTGACCTTTAACTTCTCTGTGTTCAGATGTGGAGCATACCTGCATAGCTCCATGAATCTGGCCTCATACTCTGGCACCATACGACCACCCTGTCGTAAGGCGTTGAAATCATTAAGCTGGAGCTTAATGAATTCCTCAAATAAGTACCTCTCTTAGAACCATTCCTTGAACAACTCCCATGACACATCTTCAAAGACCATTTTTAGTTGAGGTAGGAGCTCCTTCCACCATACAAGAGAACTCCCCTTCAGTTGAAAGACCTCCATTGAGAATTTCATGTTGGAGGTGTAATCACGAAGTGTGAAGCACATCGTCATATTCTCCAACCATGCCTCGACATCTGAGTCCTCCATGGCACCCATGAACTCAGGAAACTTCACCTTCTCATGTTCTTTGTGTATAATACTACTACCAGTTGGAGCTCACTGTGAACCCTCATTGGGAACATATGCTCTACCCTCATCTCAATCCAATCGGTTGATCAATGCCTCTAAAATCCTCTGGAAGGATCTCATCGTACCTACCACATCTCCCATAGAAACTTGCTCCTACTCAGTAATATGCTCATCTCCCTGGGGGTTAGACCCTTCTAGCATGGATACTATCGGAGGTGTCACACCTCTTCCTCCAGCACCATGTCATCTACTTCCCCTGCATCTTCTAACCATGGTTACCCGCATGTACAATTTCAAAATTTAACTAGCGATATAATTTTAATCATTTATTTAACATAGCGGAAGGCGTAATGATCCAATGTCGCAGGGTTGAACCCGCTTTGATACCATATGTAATGACCCCTCCGTTACGACAACAATATAAGTGAATACCATGGCATATTTATTTTTTATTTTTTATTTTTACAACATCAGTTAGAACAAGGATACACAACATTAACATACATCAATAATTACACCTTCTATTCTCATCTACATCATTATACAACAAGGAATCAATTAAAGTAGATCAAAAATCACATCAAGATAAGAAGGATATCTATCTGCCCCACCTACCTTGTAAGGTTAAGACCTCCAAGACACATAATCAACACTCAACTCTAGGATTCATTCGATTGATTTTGATCATTTAAGGTCTCAGGACTGGCGACTGTTCTGAGGAACATGGAGGTATCTACTCCCATAATTGACTCTAACCTCRACTAAGGATAAATCGTTGATAATGTACTTAACATAACACAAATAAAATTCTTCCAATGACTCTTATACTAATACAAAATCTGTGAAGTCTTCAATCAATTCACATCATAAGAACTATTTAATCCTYTATTTCCATTTGTTACCAAATTATATCTAATATCATAACACGCCATTGTAATCATCCATGATGTAACTTAACATATAACATTCCATTGTGAATAAGGATATTATTTAATTGAACGAATACATGTCAACCATATCTTTTACTGACACAACCTTATCAAGGAAGAATAATCAAATGTCTAAATTAATATTCTTCTTTAGTCTTTCCTCTTTAATCCTAGTAAGACGAAGAGATCCGTTCTTCCTTATCATTTCACAGTGAATAGCTATATCATATAAAATGATATTAGATCTAGCATAACAATACACATAATAACCTCATCGAAGATTGTAAAAACCCACAATTTGTTATGTCAATTTCAGTAAGGTGTTCACTAATAATTTATATCTCTAATCTAACATTATCCTTCAGGTCATATTTTGATACGAATCAACATAAATAACTATAGTATATATGTGAAAATATTAACAAGGATATTAACCATTCCTTAAAGTCATACTTTATTACTAATTCAACATTACTTAAAAATTAAGTATAGAAAAAAGAAAAAGAAGTATATATGACAAGATAACATAGTATTTTGAATGAACGTAAAAAGATCACAAATAATGGATACTATATTGATTCTTTACAATAAATTATCATTTAAATAAAAGGGCTCACGCATAATTAGATTACATATCTTATGTTTTTTTATATATATAAGTGATTTTTAGGTACTAACCTAGGCTCTAATCTCATTCATGTTAGTAATAATAATATACCTTCTCCTTCTTTTATTCAAGTCTTCACATTCAATTCCAATAAATCACATAAGTAATTCTTATAACAAACAAGGATATTTTCCCACCTTATTAAAAAAAATTCTATTATTTGTATACATATTAATATATGACATAGAATGGAGATTGTTGAAGTACTATAATCAATTCACATTAGTCATAAAGAAAATGTTCTAAGAAACAATTTCTCTACATCACAATAAGCGTTTGACATTCTTCTTTGTGATGAAGGATTGAAATATTACAACATAGGCATTAACGCTTCGTGAGACATGAATTTTGAAGGTAAGTGAAATATGGATATCCACAGTTATTGAAATATAACATTATAATATACGGAAATTTATGCTGGTACAAGAATTTCACACGATTTGCATGAATTTCAGTACTCGGCTATCTAAAAAAAATTGGGTACAAAATCTACCAAGATACGGAACATGCATCTCAGTAAAGTTTAAGTCGGTCTCTATGTAACTATTGAAAGATAGTTTAAGGGACCGGAAAACATAATTTTCGAATGGCTCATTAAATGAAGATTAAGCATGCACGGTAAAAACAAACGGTGGCCTTCACATCATAATGTCGATAGTGACCTATTCACATCATAATCTCGATGGTGGTCTCTTCAGTGAATTCTTACTTGGTGATTTACTATCTTCAAAAAATTCACGAGTGCCAAAAAAAAATCCATAGAGATCAAAAGTCGAAGAAATTAAAAAAATGACATTCCTTCACCCTGTTAAATATATATGTAACCTCAACAGTTTGACTATACACTGCCAGTTGTCCTGGCCAGCTGTATAATTGTTTCTTGATGTTCTTGATTTGCTTGAGCTTATTTAGCTCTTAATATATTGAATACTATTTTCACTCTGCTCTTTTGCTCTATTCTTTGCTTCTCATTTTGTCATGGTATCAGAGCTTTAGACGTAAGCCTCATCACATAGTCTGGAGAGCAGCCCGATCCTAAGAAGCACAGAACTTACACTGTCTATGAGAGCACATGGACGCAAGATTCTTCACAGTGATTGGAAAACAAGATGCAGTCTGTGATACGCTCAAAAGATTGTTGCGGACAGCAAGCGCGAAGAAGCAGAGCAACTGCAAAAGGATGCAACGTTTAAAGAATCTTGAAGAAAAGTCTGCAGTCTACTAAAGGAGCGTGGAGACATTAGTCTGCTCAAAAAGATCGCTGGAAACATCACAACACGTGAAGGAAAACACACAGAAGGATAATCGAAGGGTACACATTAAAGATCCACGAGCCTTTTAAAAAATTCGTGAAAGATTCATGAAATTCCTTCTTAAGAAGAAAGTCTTCGTTCACACAACAAAAGACAAGCTTAGCACCCATAAGATCAGCCCTGCAAACAAATTTGAGCCATTAATCAAGTTTAGAAAAGATGAGGAGCACGCAGAAAAGGAGAACGTGTTTCAGTTGTCCGATCAAGGTGAGAGCAACAACAACTATTTGATCAAGGTAAAGTGCATTAACATTAAAGCTTTGAAAGTGTACAGGAGAATCAGACCTACAAAGTTCCGAAATCATAAAAATTGTACAGTGTCAAAGAGGACATGCGGCTAGAGATCAACATTTTTCTGACTCGTGACTCAGAGAAGTCAAAGATTGAGTCGTGAGAACTCGCGAAATGTGAAATTCCAACTTGATCTGAGCCGTTGGATCAAGGGAGACCGTGAGCTGTCGATCTGGTCTCATTGGAGTTTCGGAACTCAGAAGAGAAGAGGTGAGCCAACCTCCAAAGTCGCGAAATGTGAAACCCCGATTTGATCATAGCCATTGATCAAGGGGAGGGTTTGGACCATCGATCTAGCGCCATCTCTATTTCGAAAATCGAGAAATCAAAGGTAGGAATTCTGAGAATTTGTGAAACCCGAGTTTGTGACTTGATCGTAGCCATCGATTGAGGAGAAAGCGTGGACCATTGATTGTCTATGAAGAGTTTCAACATTTTGGGGATCGGGAGAACGAAGGTGACAAGTCTTTCGACCTCATGATACATGAAACTCCGACGTGATCTAAGCCGTTAGATCGTGTAAGAATCGAGACCATCAGATTGGGAGCTCCAAAATTTTGGCATTTTGGGAGTCGTGGAGTCAAAATTGGCTCACTCGCAAAGTCCCGACATGCGAAATCGCAACGCGCCTTTCATTGAAGTGCCTGGTTCTCAGCCCCTGGTCACATGAGAAGCTAAACTGAAAATTTCTTTTAGCTCTCGAGTAAATTCAGATAGCTCGATTCCGCCATTAGAGGGGCTACAGTTGATAAAGAACAAATCTTAGAGCTCTGAATCCGTAGATCTCGCGCTCGGATAGTCAAATCCAACCAGATCAAAGCTAAATAAGTGGTCTTCCTCGCATTTTTCGGTCCGAAGTCAATGAGAGAACTTCGCCGAACTGGTTTTACACACAGGAAACTAGTAAGAACGCAAATCTTTAAACAATTCTTTGTTGTCAATTTTTTTTTCTTCAAAGATGGCCACCTCGAGCAATTTAGGACCAACTCAAGGACTGATTCTTCTTGGAAAGAATTATGAATTTTGGTCTCTTCGAATGAGATCCTTCTTGCAAGCACAAGAGTGCTGGGATCCAGTGGATCTTGGATACATGGAACCAAATCCAATAGACATTGCGGCCATGACCAACCAACAAAGAACTGCTTAGGCAACACAAAGGACCAAAGAGAATAAAGCCAAATTCTAGATTCAAAATTCCATGGATGACTCGATTTTCAAAACAGGCCTGGGACATCCTCATAATGAAAGAGAAATACCAAAATGTCTTGTCGTTGTTACTTCGGGAGTCGTGGAGTACATATCTCACATAATGAAAGAGAAACCTCATATGGTATGTTTCTCTCATACCACAAGACTGAAGAACAACCTAAAGATCTTTGGTTGTTGGACAGTGGCTCCAACAACCACATGACAAGTAACAAAGATTTACTCTCATGCATTGATTCTTCAATTTCATCTGATATTACACTTGGAAATGATTATTTAGTCAAAGTTCAAGGAAAATGAATTGTTCCTATTCTTACTAAACAAAATGAAAAGAAAGACATACACAATGTCTATCATGTTCCAAATCTGACACATAATCTGTTAAGTGTAGGACAAGTAATTGAACATAGATATAAGGTACTTTTTGAAGGAGCATCATGTAGGATATATGATAAAACCCCCAACAGAAAATTGATTTCTGAAATCCATATGACTCAAAATAGGATGTTTCCCCTAACCCTCAGAACTACAAATCTGATCCAATCATATGCACAAAGTGCATCCACCCCCAATGAAACTATGGTTTGGCATACGAGGTTCGGACACCTACCTTTTCAGAGTCTAAATCTTCTTCAGAAGCACTCCATGGCCAAAGGTATCCCTATTTTCAAAGAGGAAAATCCCAGATGTGAGTCTTGGATACTTGAAAAACATAATACTTGGAAAACATCATGGAAAACATAATGCATCATGCAAGTATCTTCAATATACTGAATACTATTTTCGCTCTGCTCTTTTGCTCTATTCTCTGCTTCTCATTTTGTCACACCCTACATTAGGTAAGAGAATTATATAATCCTAAAAATGTAATATAATGCTAAAGCCCTTGATAAAAATAGATCTTTAGTGTCAGATAGGCCTTTCTAAAACATATTTTATTTCAGAATAGACATGGTCTTCCAACAAAAGTTGTATGTGCTACTTAGTAATTAATTCCTCACTGAGTAAGTCAAGTCCTCTGATCTTGGTTGTGAAGGGATCTATACGAAATCATACAAGAGAAAAAAAATATTCCAAAATAATTGACTAGTCAACCACAATAGTTGGAGTGTTGTACTGACAACTCATCATACCTTTGAGGAAATGATAAATGTGAACGGTTACCAAAAAATGTCTACAACCACACTTGAAATGTTTTTTTATTAACAACGTGATTGGAGAGAACTCCATTGAATACACACAACTCTACAAAAACACCTCCTTCATCTGAAGATTTTGAGGTAATAGAGAGTTTGTGTCAACCTATAAACTTGCAAGAGTGTTATATCTCGAAAATGATAAATTTCTAGTAAGAAGTCAAAACACTTGCAATGTACAAAAGGCACGTAGATAAATGATAGCGCTAAGATAACCTCCTTCATCTGAAGCTTTTGAGGTAATAGAGAGTTTATGTCAACCCATAAACTTGCAAGTGTTATATGTCGGAAATGATAAATTGCCAATAAGAAGTCAAAACACTGGAAACGTACAAAAGGCACGTAGATAAATGATAGCGCTAAGATAACCAGTGGTGTTTATATATAACCGCCTCTCCTACCAAAAGAGACTTCCACTAGTCATACCAAAAGAACAAAGCCTGCTGGGAAGAATTTCCACAAAACCCAACACCCATCAGAAATGTTGCAGTCGATTAGAAGAATTAAATGTTGAAGATCCCTTGAATGTAGGGTGAGGAGGAATACATAGTAGTAGTTGCAGATATGGCGCATCACAATTATTAAATTGCTAAGCTTTTTAAAACATTTAAAATATTATTATATAAAAATTTTAGTGCAAAAATAGCTATTGTAAATCTAGTTTTAAGGATATGTTAATTCATGGTAAATATTGAACTATAAATCCTATTAATACAAATCGAGAATAGATAAATAAAGAGGTTAATCACTTAAAATTTTAGATCTAGAACTAAATAAACGAATTACATCATTTGGAGGTAGAAAGCGAATTTTGCGCATCCTGGCTATGACTAAAGAGCATCGACTAGAAGTCTATATACAATGTTGGAGTGGAAATAAAGTAAGATTTTATAAAATGTAAGGGAGTAATGGACCCGAGGTATTCATGGAAATTCCAATACACATATAGGGGATCTACTAGAGAAATTCTCGATGCAATTCTACTGCAATGAATTTGTGCATTAGGAAGCTCAGAAAAATCTCCTGTCTTTCGTTATATAAGGAGCATGATCCAAAATGAAAATTTATCCCAACAATAATTATATATAAATATATTACTAATCTAACATCACAAACAAGGTGGGTTCAAATCCATTTCATCAATCGTGAAAGTAAATTGTACATAACTTACAAAATTATTGTGTTAACCATAATGATCGTTCATTGCATACTCACTACACATTTATATGTTTCATTAAAACAATAAAATAACAAGAAATACTAATTACCACAACTAGAATATTGATTGTATATGTTGATATTCATCTTGTAACTTTTTCAACGTCCTCCCTACTTCCACCTGCTAATCCCAAGACTTAACCGATACCTCCTAGCCAACAATAGGGGTACTCTTCGCCCCCCTTAGTCCCCCAAGCCACAAAGGGGACACACACAAGAAACCAAAAACAATACCTCCAAGCTTTCCTCACAAGGTAGAGCTTCCACTCTTTCTCAAGCATGAAATCCAAACTCTCACAAGTAAATCACTATCAATCCAAAATTTGGTAGCATAATAGTACCATCAAAAGTGAGACCCATTTCCCTTCTACACCATTTGTTTTATAGAAATTTCCTCACTGACACATGTCCTCATGCATAAATAATTAACTTTTTAGATTAAATTATTTATGATTATTCATCCACACACTTATCACACTCTCCCCAAGTTGCACAAGTAATTACCATTTTTTTTTATTTAAAAGTCAATTTCCCTCACATTCCCCAATGTGTTCCTATTTTCTCTCTTAGTTGTCCCTTTGTTCCCCATATTCTCATTTAATGAGTGTCTCCTAACTAGATCTTAGTTAGAGTTGGAATATGAGTCTTCTTCTAGTTACATTGGTGGTATCTTGACTCTAGATACTATTATATGCATACACCTATTCTCTCATATTTTATTTATTTCTATTTTAAAAATCCCTTTTATTAATTTCATGCACACATGTGCATTTTATCCAATCTTTAGATTTTATTCCCCTTTTTCCTAGAGTTTGATTATTCTCCAATCTTTTAACTTATTTCATAATTCAGTTAGTCCTTTAATTAAATTTAGACTTAGACTTAGTCTTAGACTTAGGCTTAGACTTTTATTGTGGTTTATATTTAATAATTTACAGTTTTAATTAATTATTTTATTCCAACAAGGTCTAATCATTTAAATGTTTTCTAGGCCACCTAGATTTATTGACTCAAGTTTTTAATTATGTGATGTTCCCTTCAAGACTCATCTCTGTGCTCCAATGGTGTCACTCGCATTTGAATGGTTTTGGAAGTTTGTCAAACCCTTGGAGTCAACACTCCACTCAGTCAACCTTGTGAGAGACCAGTGGCTTCTAAGGAATAAGGACTCTTCCTTATTTCATGCCCCTTAGAATATTTGTGAGTGATTGTCTCAGTCCTCCCTCATGACTTTGTGGATCTCTTGAACTAGGTAATCGTTAACCTACAGTTCAGACCACGATAGGCTGCTAGTAGGTTGTGGCAGGGACACTACCACACCTCTCCCTCAATGTTTGGTTTCTGTGCGTGACCCCTCTACTCCTTATGTGAGTCGAATTAGCAAGCATCACCAAGCTTGCATCCGCTGGTAAAAACCATATCAATAATCCATATACATAAATCATACTGTAATTCAATCATATGTCATAAGTGTGTAAAATAAAATAATCAATCAAATTACAATTCACTCCCTAACTCAATCTGAAGTCCAAGGAAGTCCATTGACACTATCTGCATACATAACCTATCATGTGTCCTGCACACTTAGGGAAAATCGTCAATAACATCTACCAATACATATATATCAAATAAAAATAGATCACAACACATCATCATCATCATCATGTATAATTCATAATCGAACGAAATCACAATGTACCATAATCGGATCACTTGCACACAAGTGTCCTTAAAGAATAAGTCGATAAAAGTGTGCTCAGTAGAGTGGGATGTTACATACACCCCCTCTTGTTTTAAACTTCGTTCCAAAGTTGTAAAATATATAAATGCAAGTAAACAAATGTATCTGACATAGATCTATATGTCTAATCTATCAAACAAGTAAGGAAATTGTTGACTCATCTCATATGCATCCTCCCAGGTAGCCAAGTGTGGACTATAGTTGTCCCACTGGACCTTAACATGATCGACTATTCGACCTCATAGTTGTCAAATGTGATGGTCCATAATGAAGATTGGCTCTACCATGAGAGCACCCTCGTCCGTCACCTACAAATAACTCATGTCAATAACATGTGAAGGATCACTAATATAATGTCTCAAAACAGATACATGAAATACATCATGCATACACCTCAAAGAATCAGGCAAGGCTAGTCGATAAGCCACTAGTCCCTTATTTTCCACAATATCAAAAGGTCCCACAAACCTAGGAGAGAGTTTAGCACCCTTTCCAAACTTGATCGAACTCTTGTGCGGTTTTACCCACAAGAAAACTCTGTCGCAAACTTCATAACTGCGGTCAACGCGATGCACATCAGCATAACTCTTCTACCAATCTCGCGCTTCTTTAATCCTCTGTCTTATCGATTTCATCTGTTCTTCCATTTATTGAATCACTTATGTCCCTACCATGACCCTATCCTCAAGTTGATCCCAACTCAACGGTGTCTCACACAGTCGCCCATTAAGAAACTCAAATGGTGCCATCTTAATGATACTCTGATTGTTGTTGTTGTATACAAACTCTATGAGTGGAAAGAAATCTTCCCAATGTTTCTGTTGGTCCATTACATACATACGCAACATATCCTCCAAGGTATGGTTCATTCTCTCTGTTTTTCTGTCTTTCTCATGGTGATATGATGTAGTGAAATTCAACTGTGTTCCCAAAGCCTCTTGGAAACTGGTCCAAAATCGTCCTGTAAACATCGATCCTCGATCAGATATGATCCTTCTTGGTACTCCATGTAATCTCACAATCTCACTGACAAATTCTCTTGCTATATATGGCACCTAAAACATCATAGTTACTGGGATAAAGTGTGCACTCTTCGTCATAATGTCTACTACCATGAAAATCGAATCATGCCTCCTTACCGTCAGTGGAAATCCAACAATAAATTTCGTCGAAATTACCTCCCATTTCGATTTTGGAA
>JASDQU010735943.1:23361-36957 GCA_032191745.1 Picea mariana | reverse complement strand
AAGCCATGGATCCCTTCTTTTCCACAATATCAAAAGGTTCCACAAACCTAGGAGAGTGTTTAGCACCCTTTCCAAACTTGATCGAACTCTTGTGCAGTTTTACCCACAAGAAAACTCTGTCACCAACTTCATAACTGCAGTCAACGTGATGCACATCAGCATAACTCTTCTATTGATCTTGCGCTTCTTTAATATTTTGTCTTATCGATTTCATCTGTTCTTCCATTTATTGAATCACTTATGTCCCTACCATGACCCTATCCTCAATTCGATCCCAACTCAACAGTGTCTCACACAGTCACCCGTTAAGAAACTCAAATGGTGTCATCTTAATGATACTCTAATAGTTGTTGTTGTATACAAACTCTACTAGTGGAAATAAATCTTCCCAATGTTTCTGTTGGTCCATTACATACATACGCAACATATCCTCCAAGGTATGGTTCATTCTCTTTGTTTTTCTGTCTTTCTCATGGTGATATGATGTAGTGAAATTCAGCTGCATTCCCAAAGCCTTTTGGAAACTGGTCCAAAACCATCCTATAAACATCGATCCTCGATCAGATATGATCCTTCTTGGTACTCCATGTAATCTCACAATCTCACTGACAAATTCTCTTGCTATATATGGTTCCTAAAACATCGTAGTTACTGGGATAAAGTGTGCACTTTTCATCATAGTGTCTACTACCATGAAAATCGAATCATGCCTCCTTACCGTCAGTGGAAATCCAACGATAAATTCCGTCGAAATTACCTCCCATTTTGATTATGGAATAACATGTGGTTGTAACAATCCTATTGGATGTTTATGTTCATCCTTCACTTGCTGACATTCTAGACATCTCTCCACGTATCTAACTATGTTTGCTTTCATTCCCTTCCAGAAGAATAAAGGCTTAAGGTCTTCCTTAATCTTTGTGACTCTCAGATGAGCCATGTACATTTCTCGATGAGATTCACTCAAGATCAAACTTATTAATTCATCGTTAGGTGGTATGTAAATTATTTCGTTAAATATCACCAGTCCATCGTTGTCTAAAGAATAACCTTCATACCTTGGTATCATCATGCTATCTTGTTCGATATTATTCTTAACTTCCTTGTACCAGTCATCATCTATCTGTAATGCTAGAATCTTTTCTTGGAGATTTGCCTTAAGAGGTATTACTGAAAATATGTGTGGTCTTTGAATCAATGCATCTGCCACTATATTCATCGTTCCTTTAATGTAAGTAATCTCAAAGATGTATTCGCTAAAAAATTCTGACCAACACCTATGTCGCGCGTTCAAGTCACTTTGTGTAAATATATGCTGCAATCCACAATGATCCATATTTAATTCAATTTTTTTCCAATCAGATAGTGTCTCCAAACTCTCAAGGAATATACAATTGCTAATAATTCCAAATCATGAGTTGCATAGTTCTATTCATGCCTTCTCAATTTCCTTGAAATGTAAGCGATCACTCGACTGTCTTGCATCAAAACTCTGCCTAAACCTTCCTTGGATGCGTCCTTTCATACCCATAATTTATTATCCATTTTTGGGACTTTTAGTATTGGTGTTGTTGTCAAAAACTCTTTAATATTTTGAAATGCTTTTGTGCATTTCTCTGTCCAAACGAACTTCTTGTTTTTCTTTTTCAATTCGTGATCGGATTTTCTATCTTCAAAAAACCTTTGACGAACCATTGATAATATCCTACTAAACCCATAAAGCTCCATACTTCTTGTATGTTTTTAGAGCATACCATTCCATAATAGCCTCTACTTTTGATGGATCCATAGTGATACCTTCACCATATATGATATGTCTGAAGTAATCAATCTTAAATTGGTAAAAAGAACATTTTGATAGTTTCCCATACAATTTGTTTTCTCATAGACACTGTAGGACCAAACTTAAATGTTCTCCATGTTTTTCTTTCATCCGATAATAAATTAGTATGTCATCAATAAATACTTGAACAAACTTGTCCAAGTATTCAAGGAACACCCCATTCATCAAATTCATGAATACCCCTAGGGCGTTCATCAATCGGAATGGTAAAACTGTAAACTCATAATGTCTGAATATCGTCTTAAATGTGGTCTTATAGATATCTTCTTATTTAATATGTAATTAGTGATATGTTTATCTCAATTCAATCTTCGAAAACATAGTCGCTCCCTTCATCTGATCAAACAAATTGTCTATCCTTGGAAATGAATACTAGTTTTTTTATCGTAGTTTTGTTCAATTGACGGTAGTCAATACAAAGCCTTCATGACCCATCCTTGTTTCTCATGAAAATAACTGGTGCACCCTAAGGAAAAAAAATTGGACTTATAAGTCCCAATTCCAACAATTCCTTCAATGGCATTTTCAACTCTTGCAATTCAAGCATTGACATCCAGTAAGGCCTTCTCACTATAGGTTCAGTTCTAGGTTTCAAGTCTATTGTAAACTCCAACTCTCTTTCGGGCTGTAAACCTGGTAACTTTTCTGGAAACACGTCTACAAACTCTTGCACTACAAGAAGGTTTTCTAATCCTTCTTCCTCACACATTTTTTTTAGCGTTAAGATTTCATTAAGCTTGCACCCCTTTTTCATACTCTTCTATAGTTGTAGGGAAGAAATAAATCTCAAGGACACCCCCTGGTTCCTTCCTACAGTCACTCTAATCTGTCCCAAATCATCTGGAAAACTTAACCATTTTGTCTTACTGTTAAGTATCGCATCATGCATTTCCAACCAATCCATACAAATCACTATGTCATAAGATCCTAAGATCATGACATATAGGTTGGCCTTCATTACAAAATCTCCCTAATCCCTGTTGTTCAACGCTTCCTTAGCTATGAGGGCCTTCTGAACTGCATCGTGCAACGTCCGAGGCATTAGAATCCTCACCTTCGCAGGAATGTTGAATTTAAGGCTTAACACAAACTTGTTGACCTTTAACTTCTCTGTGTTTAGATGTGGAGAATACCTAAGTAGCTCCATGAATCTGGCCTCATACTCTAGCATCGTACGACCACCATGTTGTAAGGTGTTGAACTTAATAAGTTAGTGCTCAATGAATTCCTTGGAAAAGTACCTCTCTCGGAATTGTTCCTCAAACAACTCCCACACTTCTTTGACGACAATGTTTAGTTGAGGTAGGAGTGTATTCTACCATAGAAAAGAACTCCCCGTTAGTGAAAATATCTCCATGCGGACTTTCATTTTGGAGGTGTAATCACGAAGTGCGAAGCACATCATCATATTCTCCAATGATGCCTCGACAGTTGAGCCATCCATGGCACCCATGAACTCAGGAAAATTCACCTTCTCGAGTTCTCTGTGTATACTACTACTACCAGCTAGAGCGCGTGGTGAACCCTCATTGGGAAAAGACACTCTACCTTCATCTCAACCCATTCAGTTGATGAATGCCTCTGACATCCTCTGGAAGGATCTCATCATACCTACCACATCTCCCACAACAACATTCTCCTACTCGGTAATATGATCATCTCCCTGGGGGTTAGACCCTTCTGGCGTGGATATTATCGGAGGTGTCACACCTCTTCCTCCAACACCACGTTGTCTACTTCCCCTGTTTCCTCTAACAATGGTTACCTGCATGTACAATTTCAAAATTTAACTAGCAATATAATTTTTAATCATTTATTTAACACAGTGGAAGGTGTAACGGTCCAATGTCGCAATGTTGAACCCACTATGATACAATATGTAATGACCCCTCCGTTACGACAACAATGTCAGTGAATACCATAGCAGATTTTTTTATTTTTATTTTTTCTTACAACATCACTTAGAACAATGATACACAACATTAAAGCCCCTGGGGGGGCATCTCAATTGGCAAGTGCCGTGAAAATGAAGTTCCATGAGGTTTCAAGTTCAACTCCCCCCGACTTACAATGTTTGCCACGTAAGGGGCCTCGTGGGCACACCTGGAGGTTATAGTGGTAGAAGTTGGATAACACGGCCACGTGTAACGCGAGCACGTGCCCAACTAGTTGTTGATTCCTCCAGACATAAAAAAAAATAAAAAATGATACACAACATTAAACTCCATTGAATACATTGGACTGATTGGAGAGAACTCCATTGAATACATACAACTCTACAAAAATACCTCCTTCATCCGAAGCTTTTGAGGTAATAGAGAGCTTGTGTCAACCAATAAACTTGCAAGAGTGTTATATCTCGAAAATGATAAATTTCTAGTAAGAAGTTAAAACACTTGCAACGTACAAAAGGCACGTAGATAAATGATAGCACTAAGATAACCTCATTCATCTAAAGCTTTTGAGGTAATAGAGAGTTTGTGTCAATTGATAAACTTGCAAGTGTTATATCTCGGAAATGATAAATTGCCAATAAGAAGTCAAAACACTAGAAACATACTAAAGGCACGTAGATAAATGATAGCGCTAAGATAACCGCCTCTCCTACGAAAATAGACTTCCACTGGTCATACCAAAAGAACAAATCCTACTGGGAAGAATTTCCACAAAACCCAACACCCATCACAAATGTTGCAGTCGATCATAAGGATTAAATGTTGTAGATCCCTTGAATGCAATGCGAGGAGGCATACACAATAGTAGTTGCAGATATGGCACGTTACAATTATTAAACTGCTAATCTTTTTAAAACATTTAAAATATTATTATATAAAAATTTCAGTGCAAAAATAGCTATCGTAAATATAGTTTTAACGATATGTTAATTCATGGTAAATATTGAACTATAAATCCTATTAATACAAATCAAGAAAAGATAAATAAAGAGGTTAATCACTTAAAATTTTAGATCCAAAACTAAATAAATGAATTACATCATTTGGAGGTAGAAAGCGAATTTCGTGCATCTTGGCTATGACTAAAGAGCATTTACTATAAGTATATATACAATGTTGGAGTGGCAATAAAGCAGGGTTTTATAAAATGTAAGGGAGTAATGGACACAAGGTAAGCATGGAAATTCCAATACACATATAGGGGATCTACTGAAGCGAATCTTGATGCAATTCTATTCCAATGAATTTGTGCATTAGGAAGCTCATAGAAAAAACATGTATTGCATTATATGAGGAGTGTGATCACAAACAATAATTATATATAAATATATTACTAATCTAACATCACAAACAAGGTGGGTTCAAATCCATTTCATCAATTGTGAAAATAAATTGTAGATAAATTACAAAAATATTGGGCTAACCATAATGATCGTTCATTACATACTCACTACACATTTATATGTTCCATTAAAACAATAAAATAACAATAAATACTAATTACCATAACCAAATAATTGATTGTATATGTTGATCTTTAGCTTGGAACTTTTTCAACATCCTTTTTGCTTCCACCTGCTAATCCCAATACTTCATCAGTACCTCCCATCCACTGCTAGGGGTACTCTTCTTCTCCCTTAACCCCCCGATTTGCAAAGGGGCCACACACAAGAAACCAAAAACAGTAGCTCCAAGATTGTCTCACAAGATAGATCTTCTACTCTTTCTAAAGATTGAAATCCCAACTCTCACAAGTAAAACACTATCAATCCACAATCTGGCAGCATAATAGTACCTTAAAAAGTGAGACCCATTTCCCTTCTACACCATTTGTTTTATAGAAATTTTCTCACTGACACATGTTCTCATGCACAAATAATTAACTTTTTAGATTAAATTAGTTATGATTATTCATCCACACACTTGTCACACTCTCCCCAAGTTGCACAAGTAATTACCATTTTTCTTTTATTTAAAAGCCAATTTCCCTTACATTCCCCAATGTGTTCCTATTTTCTCTTTTAGTTGTCCCTTTGTTCCCCATATTCTCATTTAATGAGTGTCTCCTAACTAGATCTCAGTTAGAGTTGAACTATGAGTCTTTTTCTAGTTAGACTAGTGGTAGCTTGACTCTAGATATTATTATATGTGTACATGTATTCTCTCATATTTTATTTCTTTCTATTTTAAAAATCACTTTTATTAATTTCATGCACACATGTGCATTTTATCCAATCTTTAGATTTTATTCCCCTTTTTTTCAAGGGTTTGATTATTCTCCAATATTTTAACTTATGGCATAATTAATTTAGTCCTTTAATTAAATTTAGACTTAGAATAAGTCTTAGACTTAGGCTTAGACTTTTATTGGGATTTTTATTTAATAATTTACGGTTTTAATTAATTATTTTATTCCAACAAGGTCTAATCATTTAAATTTTTTCTAGGCCACCTAGATTTATTGACTCAATTTTGTAATTACACAACATGCCTTTGAAGATGCATCTTTGTGCTCCAAGGATGCCACTCGCCTTTGACTGGTTTTGGAATTTTGTCCAACCCTTGGAGTCAACACTGCACTTGGTCGACCTTGTAAGAGACTAAGGGCTTATAAGGAATAAGGACTCTTCCTTATTGTGTGCCCCTTAGAATATTTGTGAGAGATTGTCTCAGTCCGCCCTCGCGACTTTGCGGACCTCTCGAACTAGGTAATCGTTAACCTACAGTTCATACCATGGTCGGAGTACTACTAGAGTGTGACAGGGACACTACCACACCTCTCCCTCAATGTCTGGTTTTTTTGCATGGCCCCTCTACTCCTTATGTGAGTTAGATTAGCAAGCATCATCAAGCCTACATCCACTAATAAAAACTGTGTCAATAATCCATATACATAAATCATACTTTAATTCAATCATATGTCAGAAGTGTGTAAAATGAAATACTCAATCAAATTACAATTCACTCCCTGACTCAATTCGGAGTCCAAGGAAGTCCATTGATGCCATCAACATCCATAACCTGTCATGTGTCCTAAACACTCAGGAAAACTCATCAATAGCATCTGTCAATGCATATACATCAAATAACATTAAGTCACAACACATCATCATCATCATCATGATGTATAATTCATAATTGAACGAAATCACAATGTACCATAATCGGATCACTTGCACACAAGGGTCCTCAAAGAATAAGTCAATAAAAGTGTACTCAGTAGAGTGGGATGTTACACTTTTATCTTCATGCAATAGAACCCATGGTCATGTTTCCTCCACGTTGTAAAGACATAAATTATTGATGGCATCAATTTCTAAATTCTCTAATATATACAAAAATTCAAAACGAATAGCATGAGATAAAATATATACGATGAACTTTAGTGTAAAATTCAAAACAAATAACATGATATCAAATATATTTTACCAACTTTAGTGTAAACAATTTTTCTGTACTGAATTGAAAAAATATAAGTGACTTGCTCTTCATCAAGTTCCATTTTCTATTCATTTTGACAAGCTCCCCTTCCCTTTTTTCCTCATACTAAAGGTCGTCCCAAACCACTACCCCTGGTGTGTCATCAATTTTCTTGATGTACTCATAGGCTTAATAGAATGACTTGTATACTATGTACCCCTCTACCATAGGTCCCTTTGGTTTTTCCCTTTGTCTAACAAACCCCTTCAATTTTTTCATTTACCTCTCTAAGAAGAACATCCAACGACATGAGATCACCCCAGCTAATTCAACTTCATCATTTAGGTGAATTAGAAGATGGATTTGCAAGTCCATAAAACTAGTGGGAATTTCCTTCTCAAACATACAAACAATCCCAACTATCTCTTGATTCCACCATATAAAGCTAGATATATGAATCTCCTTTGATGTGATCCAACAAATGCAAGATAATTTCAATATGGCACATCACAGGTCTTGGGGGAAGTCATGGTTCACGCAACTACACATGAGAAAAGGATAATAACACCAAAAAATAGACACACAGGTCATTAATTTCCATAAACATGTGAGTGCATAACATATTTTTACTGACAATATAGAAGAAGAACCATCTATTCAACATACATACCCTTAGAAGGTGTTCGCAGCCAATTCAATTTTTTCCATTACCCGATAAGCTGCCTACACCTATGTCTCTTGAACTTCAAATTGTCGTTGCATTTTGCAAATAGACGATATTTTCACCATGCGACATTTGCAAATTGGTTTCAATTTAGTTTTCACGACTGAAAGTGTGAACACTCCTCTATTGTTATTTGAACTATCATAGTCTTTTATTGACATTCTGAAAGGCACTTTACCATTGGTTTATCATGTTGCTAAAATGATTTTTCGAACTATTTCCATTTGCCTATTCTTACTATTGCGCAATTTGATTTTTATTTGATTGATAAGGTATTGAGCATGTAATTTATGGATTATATTTGATTTCATAAGGGTCATGGTTAATCTTGTTTTATATAATGTGATCCTTATTATTATAAGCTCTTGGCTTATCGATTTTATGAAATCTCTTGTCACATTGTTTTATAAACTTTGATTACACATTATGCAACAAGCACATGGGTAACATATGAGTCTGATTTCATTTTGAATGGCAATAGTTTGAAGTTATGCAATGACGCGTTGGTTAAACATTTGGGTTTTGATTTAATGGATTGAATTATTACTTGGCGCATATTTAAATTTGGGTTTGATTTTATATTGAACGCTCATGGTTTCAAACAATAGATTGGCACATTGGTATGCTATCCACCGTTTAATCCTTGGGTTGGCCGAATATTTTGGTTATGATTGATTGAACAGCATTGTACTGTGCCATTACTATGCTGCATGGTGGTGATAATCCCACCACCCTTGCACGCATACATTAATTTGCCTCCCCTTTGAGCGCTCGTAGCTGTTAGCCCAAACGATTTTTCTCCTATGTGTTTAATCCGAACCCTACCATGCACCCGCACCATGGCTCCGGTCATAAGGGATGAACCCAATGGTAGCCAGGCATTGTTGATGTTTGACGGTGCTTACAGTGACCTTGAGGAATTCGGATGGCTCCCGTTCATACGAAATTTTGATGGCTTTAACCCTGGTGTGGTTCGACAATTTACATTAACCTTTGATGGCTGCCAAGCCAAGGTCGGGGATGTGCAATTGGAAATTGACGAGCAATTTCTCAGTTTAGCTACCGGTCTGCCTGTTGTTAGACAGAAATGGTCAAAAAATTGCAAAGTGGAAGATGTCCCGTGGACATTGCTCTTCCAATCACGAAGAGTGAGCTCCTGTGACAAAGGTTTGCCCGCAAATATGCTCAAGCAACGTTGGCACGACTTGTTGACGATAACCAAGCAGTTCATCACCTGCGAGGGCCGGTATGGTTTTGTTTTCTTGTACCACCTTCGGTTACTTATGGTTTTCATGGGATATGAGCTTAATATGCCTTACTACTTGCATATGAGTCTGTTTAAAATGTCTAAAAGATACAAGCGGAACCAGGCCGATAACAACCTATTTCATTTTGGGTTAATTAAAATGCTTCTGGTTTGTCATTTGGGGTTATACCGAGACTGTTGGAATGATTTTCTTAAACGCAATAATTTTGATGATTCAAGCCAACCATAGATTGACAAACCTGTGGTGAGCGAGAGCAAGTCGGTACCCCCTGTGCCTTACAGTGCTCTGTTACCTAAACCCCAACCCGAATCACCTATTGACCTACCCAATTCTGTGACCAAACATGTCGAAATTGTTAAACCCATGGCTAAAAGGCCTAAAGCCAAACCTACTGCGAATTCTAAAGGAAAAAAGAATGCCCGGTTAATCTCTCGCATGGAAAGAACCAAACCGAAAACTCCTGTCAACCCTGACCCTATTATGGTGAGTGAAGATTCTGACTCAGAGGTTGAACGTTACCTGGTAGGTGAGTATCCCTATTCAGAAGGTCTATGTGATAAACCCGCTTACGATTTTGTGAAAAATCTACCACCTTGCTTGCAAAATGACCCTAATTATCCAGGCATCAAAATGCCTTGTGAAACCCCTGGTGACTCGTCAAAACCCCCTCCTGCTCTAGCCGAACTAGCTGCTCCACCATGTGAACAGTGTGGCTCGTGGTTGGAAAGGTATTACCTTGATGTGCCAATGCTACAGTCCAGAATTCATGCTCTGGAGGATAAAATTGCAAGCCTCACCAGTCAGAAGGCTAAATTTCCATCCACTGATAAGAAACAACGAACAACAGGTTCGATTTTGTTTAAGAATGTGGAGTCGGCTACAGCAGTCGTCAATTCAAAATTGGCATAGCTCGAGCAACCTCACTGGTATGACTATCACCTGTTTATATGAAAAATTCATAAGCTCTGTTTACACCGTGGATTTGCTTTGTCACATAAGTATGCATTATTGTATATAATTTTGTTTTGATAAATCAAATTTAGTTATCGTTTTAGTTTTGATTGGATTTGGCTTTGATTCGATTGATCGTAGGATAGATTTGATTGTTTTAATTGAATACTCTATTGATTATTGAAGTTGTTAATATTTTTTTTTTCTAAACACAGGTTGTTTCTGGTATTCCAATTTTGAACATAGTCAATGGCTCAATTTGAATTAGTTATATTATATATGATATGGTTGGAAATTATGGTTAACTGTTGTCTTTTTGACCAATTTGAATACCATACTGTTATGATACATAACCAAATTGCAACTGTTCGATTCGCATTGTTTGACCGTGTTATCAGTCCGACTCATATTACAACAAATGTATTGTTTAAATTTGCGATTATGCCCAGGATTACGATTTGTTTCTATATTTGACTCAGTCGCGATTCGATTCGATTCTTGTCCAGTTTACGATTATCACCTCTGTCGATTTGATGACGGTTGTGATCATTATTTTGGTCATGTCTGTTAACTGTGTAACGCTCAGCAATCTAAGTCTATGGCAAAGTTTGGTTGATGCTGTTATGAATGTTTTATTTGACTATACTCGTAACAGTTTTTCCATATTGGCATTCGATTAAAAAAATATGAATCTTACACAGCAGTAACAAATTGATTATGATTGTGTTTGATTATGATTGTATTGATTATGATTATATCATATCTTATACGATATGATTCACTGCTTAATTTTGTGTGGATATGAAACAGTTTGGTTACTATTTGATCCGATTTTTGGGCAACTAAAAAACAGAGCATTCTTATCATGTTTTGATTGCATCCTTCTCTATTTTGTTTAATTTAAATGATAAATTTGCTTGAACCATTAGTAATTCGATTATAATGTTTATTAAAAGAAAATTAAATTGGATTGTTTTAAAAAGATTTCGTTTGATTTCTATCTGGGCCTGTATGCTATTTTAGACTAGCTACAGAATCAGATGATTCTGTAGCTAAGTCTGTAGGATCAAATTTTTGTTATTTTGTTACTGAAATATCTCTCTAATTTGATAATTGTGTTCTATTGCAGGTAAATTCGAAATTTCAATTGAGTTTATGAGCAGTTAGGGGATATTTCAAATATTTCTCTTGCATTTTGATTTCCTAGTTTAGTTGATTTTGGGATATTTCCCAGATTATGTAAAACATTTTGATATTATCCACATGGAGGTTTTACCCTGTGGAGAGACTTATATATACTTATGATTTTTGTAATAAGGTTCATCCTCATTCGTGGGAGAACAAGGATATGGAGTTTTAAGACAGACTGAAGCAAAATTTGGTGTTTTGTCATAGCTTTAGCTTCTCATTATATCAACATTTTGTTTCATGTTGTGTATATCAATTTGTATATGGTTTATGACTACTTTAGCTATCTTGATCATGTGCAAATGATATAATTTTAATCACTGTGATCCATATCTGGTTTCTTCCAATTGTATAAAAGACATAACAATTGTCTAATTCAGTTTGTGAATGACATGTTTATCTTCTTCATGATTTGAATTATCAAATATAAATTTTTGCATAACAAGTTTCCCTTATTGCAGAAATTTGTAATCATATAGTTGTTATGATCTTTTATGTCTTGTTTGTCCTGTAAATAACTTGAAGAGTAGCCCAGCCGATCGTTTACGAAAAGCTTTTGGACCAACCGGTGCGAGTTTCCTTCCTCCGACCAACTTCGAAGTCATCATACGCAGGATGAACTAGGAGCACTTCCAGGTCAGTTAATCTTTTCTTTGTTGTTTTCATTAAGTAGTTTAGATATAAGTCTAGATAGATTTATATTAGATTGTTTAATTTCAGTAAATATATTAAATCGTTTAATTTCTGTAGTTTTATTTCTTTTTCATAAAATATTAAAATCAAAAAACATATCTCGCTGTCTTAGGACAGAAAGCACACGAGTTTTGCCGGTTTTAATTAAATCTGTAGATTCTTTATATTGTATATTTGTGAATAAGTAATATAACTAGTAATTAGACAACTGATTAGTAGAGTCAGTGTAATAGCAATTAGTAGAATAGTTAGTGTAATTTGTATTTAGTTTTAGTTTATATAGTAGTTAGTTTTAATTAGATTAGTGTATTAGTTGTTTTTATTTAGTTGTAGATTAGCTTGTTTTAGTTAGTTTTATTTTGTTTTATTTGTTTTAATTAGTTTTAGTTTGTTTTATCTGTTTTAGTTAGTTTTAGTTAGTTTTAGTTAGTTTTATTTGTTTTAGTTAGATTAGTTAGTTTAGATTAGTTTTCTCTTTGGTTTTCTTAGGACTTTAGAGCAGCCAATGGAGCCGTTAAACCCGTCAGGGTGGTTCATTCCAAACGGCTTGGGTTATTTAGACAACCTCAGACCGGTTCCACTCTCTCAATTGACAGACGGACGGACAATTTCGCCCGTCAACAGAAGGTTCAAATGATCATGTGATTTCAACCCTGAAAAATTCCCTTCTATAGTGAAGCAATGTTATAGAGTTGACCCATATAAATAAGGTTCCTTCACACCCATTATAACATGCTTCACCATAGAAATATCATCTTTCTTAAAAATTCATGAGATATCACCTTCTTTAAAAAACCAAGAGGGACCAGCCTCTCCTCTAGTTTATTTTCTTGGCCAATGTATCTTTTTAGTATTTGAAGCAATAATATCTTTCCTAATAGCCAATGTGTCATTTTTTTTTGATAATATGTGCCTCCATAAAGAAGATGAAACATTTTTTAATATATGCATGGGATCTAGTAAGTGGCCAATATTAATATGCTGCCAATATGGAATCTCATAAAATATAGATTTTATTTTCATCCCAATGAATATTTTCTCAACATAATTGTCATAAAATTAAATATCATCAAACATAGGTTCCCCATTTGAATCAAACAATTCTACCATTTCCTTCTCCTTCTCTATGTCATATTCCCTGATCCAATCTTTCAGTGCCATTATTTTATGTCTTCGAGTTCTCTCTATTATACCATCAAAAGCATATTCAACTCTTCTATAAGGGTGGTATTCTGGGAGGAATACCCTCTAGTAGTCATACACTGTCTTTCGTAGGTGGTTGGACCACTTAGCCTTTATAGAAGGTCCAAAAAATTTACATCCATGATACCATTTTGTTACAAGACCTATGATGTTATTGTATACAAAACATGTTAGATTCAAAAATATAGTTGCACCAAATTAAGTATGCCAAATAGAATTATAGATATAAACAAATCAATCAACATGCTTACTAGAAAAACTCATATTCTTGGATAATCATCCATGGTGTATGCACATATTCCATAAAACATAAAATACCTCTTTGTTGGCCACGTAGGGAAGACCCTAGGT
>JASDQU010735942.1:274744-286888 GCA_032191745.1 Picea mariana | reverse complement strand
TAAATATTGATGAATTGTAAATGTTAAAGTGTTACAATCACATATCGGTGTCCCAGCTAAGGTTGCAGACACTGGAGTCCTGCAACCACCCCTGCCTCTACCTCAGGTGATACTCATATGCTTCCCAAGTGTTTTCAAAAGGGTCAGTAATTAGGGTTTTGTTGGTGCACTCTTGAGCGTTGAACCCTAGGTCTGCCCTTGTGCCAACATTACCACAATTTCGTGGGATTGAAAATTGGCCTGCCACATGGCCCACATCACCCACCAATTGTCATCTTGTCCAACATGTACCTGTCACAGTGACAGTTCACATCTTTTTTCTACCACATCATCTCAGACATGGCCTCCACGTCATGTTGATGTGATCGTACAGAAAAATACCCAAAACAATTTCCAATTTGTTTTTTTTTTTGAAATTTCCAAAGAGGCTCAATTCTTCACATTACCGATGAAATTTCTCTTAGTTTTTACTTGCATTAATTTAAATAAACAAGTTGCATACATACTCCATAATTAATTCTTTGTGATTTTTTGCTTCAACATTCTGCTAACTCGACCCATCCAGACTCAAAGTTGAAAATGGGCTCCAATACAACTTTGTAACGTACCCAGCACCCAGGTTGGGCCACGCCACATAAGACTCTCTTTATTATGGATCTAATAACACTTTGTAATGTACCTAGCACCCAGGTTGGTCCATGCCACATAAAGCTATATTTATTACCACTCTGATACCATAATGTAATCATTCCCCAGCCCAATCAAGGACCCTTACAATGTGGAATACACATAAAATGAAACTTATGCTAACTAAAATAATTCTTTTATTGTTAGACGATTTCCTATAGATTATAGCTACAAATATAAAATAGATTTAGTTATTGTCTACAACCGTAAAACAGATGCATCTAAAGCATGCTAATAATAAACATGAAATGCAACTAAACCACTCATTATATCAGCATATAAGTCATTCTCATTTACGCAGAGTTCACACACAACAATAACACATGTAAATAACTTGACAACAAGATAAAAACACTTATATTTAAACAAGAATCGTGGAACCAGCTACTTGGCACAGAAGTTCCACCTAAACATAGACTAATTATTCCAAATCCCAATATCTAGTCATGTTGATTAAATGGATTGGTTGTCATTGATGTCAACCCTTGTAGCGAATTCTGGTAGCATAATGGTTTGGGTAATGGAACCAAGTTTTTTTTATGGATAATGGTATGATTTTTGATATATATGTAGCTAAGACTATTCCAGATGGACAATACATGTCATGCCATTTTTGGTGGTATGTGGAACGTCACATAACTCCTCACGGTTAGAGAGTTATAGCCATGTGAAGTTAAAGAACCCTCATGAGTCAACTAGAAGCCCTTAAAAGTCAAAGTGTTTGCAAAAGAAATTATTTAAATAATAAAGTTAATGGAGAACTCCCTAAAATAAGGAAAGTGGGATGCTACATGAAAGTATAAATAAGAGGCAAGGCTCTCTCATTTAATCACACTTGAACACATTGAATGTCTTTTGTTGTGTGAGGCTTATTGAAAGTACTCATTGATACATCTGAAGTTGTGAAAGTCTAAACTAGTATGAAGGGTTGACAATGAAATTCTTTAAATTACAACGAATACTAAAAAACCCTATTTTCTAAGGCATACATGGGCTGAGAATGTATTAGGGTGTGTACATACTGAGGCATACATGGGCTGACAGTGTATTATGTTGCGTACGTACGTGGGCTGGCAGTGTATTAGGGTGTGTACATGTTGGTACATCTATGGAAACTTGAGAAGATGAAGATGCAGAGGTTCTAGATTCTGATATCAAGATCCCAGGAAGGTCTACAGTGCTCAGATACATCATATCTACCCATTGATTCAAAAGGTATGTCATATTTCTATGAATAGTTGGATTTTGATGTATGCGTGAGAAATGGTTATGGAGATTTGAGAATTCTCCCTAGAGAGACTAGTGGTTGCATGGGATCTTCTGTATAAGTCAGATCTACAAAAATATAGTGCTGGTATATTTATCATTGATACTTCTTGTTGAGGCACATCTTGTATTTCTTGGCATATGGATAAGGTTATTTTGTGGTATATGGTTGAGATCTTGTATTGGTTGATGTATTGAGAGGTTGAATATCATAAAGGGTTTGAATCTATATCATGTGAGGGATATTATACTTATTCATGATTACACACACTTATGGCACATGAATAGGGAGATATATGTATGAGGATGCATGCACAGGGTACATATACAGTATGGATATAGTGACAGGTTATAGATCTATGTGAATAAGTTACAGAGGGTCAAAAATTTTCAAAAGAAAGAAAAACCTAGTTTTTAGAAGGCATACGCAGGTTGAATAATAGTTTGATCTCGTACATATGTGGGTTGCATAAACTATAGGACATGTACATATCCATGATGCATCACTACAGGTCATGTACATGTTGTATTTTTTTTATACATGTTCAATTCAGGTACATATTGATTATAGGGAAGTTGTACAGGTTGGTTGCAGGTCAGAAGTACAGATTGATACAATTGTACAGTGGTATATCTCACAGTGATAGTGTGACAGTGGATCCATCATTCTACTTCTACTTTAGAGTAGTTGGACGGGGCAAGGACAAGTGTTTGTAGCCACATTTCGGTTGTAGTCAGAGAACTTAGGGGGTTGCAGCCAGAGAATTAGGGATTTGGAGCTTCCCTCGGGTTGTAGCCTAAGAAACTAGGGGGTTGGAGCCTCCTTTCAATTGCAGCTGGAAAACAAAGGAACTTGGTGCTTTTGATGAATGTAATTCTTCAAGACATATAAGAAAAATCATTCCATTGTTTTCTCCCGCTTTGGGTTTCCACGTAAAAACACTGGTGTACTGTGTATGTGTGTGATTTCTTATTTGTTTTTTGTTTATTTACTTTGTAACTATTGGATGATAATGCTACATTAATATAGCACTGGCATTTTTGGTGAAAAAGGATTAGATTTATTTATTACTGATTCACCCCCCCCCCCCTCTCAGTAATCCAACAATTGGTATCAGAGTTAGTTCCTTCAGAAATCAACTTAACCACTGAAAGGTAGATCATGGGGAGCAACAACATGTATAAAAATGGAATACCACATTTTGATGGACAGAATTATGCATTTTGGAGCATAAGGATGAAAACATATATACAGGCATAGGGATTTGAAATTTGGCAATCAATTGTAGATGGGTACATAGCATGAGTAGTTCAACTGAAAAATGACAAAGAAATACAAATTGGTCCAGATAATTCCAAAGCCACAAATGCACTTTTGAATGGTCTTAGAGAATCGGTATTCACCAAAGTTTCACATTGTAAATCCGCTAAAGAGATTTGGGACGAACTTCAAAATATTTATGAAAGAGATTCAAAATTCAAAGCAACAAAGCTTCAAAATTATAGAGGTCGGTTTGAACAACTAAAGATGAAGGAAGATGAGAATATTGTAGCTTACTTTTTACGATTCAATGAAACAATAAATGAAATCATGGAATTGGGAGAAGAAATAAAATAATCTATAATTGTTCAAAAGGTACTAATATCTCTTCCTATGAGATTTGACCCTAAGATATCAGCACTAGAAAAAAGAGCAAATATGAAATCAATAAGCATGGAAAAATTACATGGAATCTTCACAGCATATGAAATGAGAATTGAACAAGAAAATCTGGATATAAAAGAAGCAACCAAAAATTCAAAGAAAAAGGGAAAGCAAAAAAAAAAAGAACATAGCAACAACAGCGAAGTCTCGGAAGATGATGAAGAAGTGGCCAACTTTGTTAAAAGATTGAACAAGGGAACCAACGGTAGGTATAGAGGTAAGATTCCTTTGATTTGTTTTAATTGTGATGGTATTGGTAATTTTGTTAACAAATGTTCTCATAAGAAAAAGAGAAATGATGAAGGTTACTCAAATAGAAAACAAACATATAAAGGAAAAACAACCACAAAGAAAGTTTTCAAGAAAATCGTATGCACTAAAGAAGTCATCTCATCATCAAATGAAGATGAAGCCAGTGACAGTGAAATAGAAAGAGTTCTATTCATGGTAGTACAAGACTCTGATAAACAAGACTCTGAAGAATAATATGAAGAGGCCGAAGAAGAATATGAAGAATGTCAGACAGTTGGCTTAGATTTATGGATAGTTGGCATGGATTGTTGGTTTTCATTGATGTCAACTAATGGAGAGTGATATTGTAGATTAATGTCAACCCTTAGTGATTGATTTCAACCCTTGGAGAAAGTACGGTAGCAAATTCCAATAGCAAAAAGGTTTGGGTAATGGACCCAATTTTGTTTGATGTAAATATGACTCATTATTGTCTTGTCATGGTTGATAATAAGTGCAAATGGATGAAATCCAAAGTGGTCCCCTTATGGTGAAATCTCTCATGGGAAGACGCTTTGTGGATTGAGTTATCCTAGAAGTATGGTTAGAGAACCCATGCTTATTTGTGGAATAATGAGATGAAGGTTGGTGAATTTTTCAGTGAAACTATCCTAGATGGATAGTGTTTTTCATGCCATTTTCGGTGGTATGTGGAACGTCACATAACTCCTCATGTTTAGAGAGTTATGGCCATGAGAATTTGGAGAACCCGGGCTTGGGTAATGGACCCAAGTTTGTTTGATGGATAAATGTATGAGTTTTGATATATTTTCAAGTAATATTATTCTATGTGGATAGTACATGTCATTCCATTTATCGTGGTATGTGGAACATCACATAACTCCTCAGGTTTTGAGAGTTATGGCCTTACAAAGTTGGAGGACCCTCATATGTCATCTAGAAGCCCCAAAAGGTCAAAGTAGTCAAAGTGGTTTAAGAGATTTTAAAAATTAAATAATAAAGTGAAGTGATGAGTGCATTATAATTCAAAGTGAATACAAAATAAATTATTTCAATAATAAATTTAATGGGGAAATTAGAAGTGGGTTAGCTCTAAAATAAGGAAAGTGGGCAAAGTGACCTAAAAGATGTTGTTGATGCATGGTTCAGGTTTATTGGTATAGGTTTACAATGGTATATCTCACAGTGATAGTGTGATAGTGGTTCCATCATTCTACTTCTGCTTCAGGGCGGTTGGACAGGGCAAGGACAGGTGGTTGTATCCACCTTACGGTTGTATCCAGAGAACATAGGGGGTTGTAGCCTCCTTCTGGTTGTAGATAGATAATTGGGGAGTTGTAGATTCCCTTAGGTTGTAGCCTGAGAAACTAGGGGTTTGGAGATTTTTTCCAATTGTAGCTAGAAAACAAAGGAAGTTGGTGCTTCCAATGAATGTAATTCTTCAAGACATATAAGAAAAATAATTTTGTGGTTTTATCCCGCTTTGGGTTTCCATGTAAAAAATTGGTGTATTGTGTATGTGTATGATTGTTCATTTGTTCATTGCTTATTTACTCTATATTTATTGGATGATAATGCTACATTGATATAACACTTGGATTATATGGTTAAAAAATATTATATTTCTCTATTTTACTAATTCACCCCCCCTCTCAATAATCCAACACTTGGTATCAGAGTGAGGTTCCTTCAGGAAACAGTTCAACCACTGAAAGGAGATCATGGATTATTCTAAGAATGGAGTACCAATGTTTAATGGTCAGAATGGTTTTAAGTATGAGATGTGGAGAAGAAGGATGGAAGTATTTTTACAGGCATGGGGAAATTATATTTGGCTATCATTTGTTATAGGATATGATAGTTCAAAAAGGGCAAAGACTGCAGGCAAGAAGGAATTGAAGAAGAATAAAAAAATAGCAATGGATTTCATCTAGGAAGGATTACCTAAACCGGTAAGAGAAAAGGTTGGTAAATGTTCATCAGCCAAAGAACTTTGGGATACATTACATGACATATATTCTTCACCCATTGCAGATTCAGAAAATGCCAAAGAAGATGAAGATACAGAACAAGAAGAAAGATTATCATAATGTCAGACAGATTCAGAAGAGGAAGAGTATGATGAAGCAGAAGTTGATTATAGAAAAAAATTGATCAGTGCAATTAAATATCTAAGGAAAGAAAGAGAATAAAACAAGTCATCCAAGAAGTAATTAATGAAGCAAAATCAAATTGTTCAAGGTTCCAAAAAAGATTAGCAGATCTTCAAGAATTTAAGAGCTTAACTAGAAGAGGCCAGAAGAATTGAAGAAACTCTATAATATCAAAATAAATGTTTAGAAGACAAGATAGCATCACAAAAGGAAGAAGCAGAAAAGAGATAAAATATATTGATGGATCATCTCAAGGAAAGAACCAATGACTTAAACCAACTTGAGGAAGAGTTTGGTCAAGAAGAGAGAAGACTAGAAGAAGAAATAATTACATTGAAAATCCAACTTGAAGAAGAAAAGAGAACAGGAGAGGTCATGAAGTCTCAGATAATGAAGAAAGAAGAAGAGGTTGAGAATATTGAAGAAGAAGTTGCCACACTAAGAGTCAAAATCGTCAAGCTCAACAAGAACGTTGAAGAGACAAAAACATCTACATAAGTTGTAGAGAATGAAGAGAAGCACTCTACGTTGCTAGAAAATAAGAATGAAGAAAATAGAAAAAGTTATGCAGAAGTACTCAAAGGAATGAATCATGGTCAACCAGAATCTAAGAAAACTATCGAAGATACATCTTCAAGAATACCATCCATGTTCAAGCCACAAAGAAGATTCAATCATGATCATGATCAGTCAAGGAAAAAATTCACAAGGACTGCGCCACAAAGAAGATCATTCACTCCCAGGTATGAAAATTTATTTTATGGTCATTGTTTCTATTGTACTAACTTTGGACATAATGTTGTAGATTGCAGGGATTATAAAAGAAATGTTCAAGTAGACCGTGCCTATGTGGTCGCATGTAACATTGAGTGTTACAAATGTCATAACTATGGACACATAGCCAGTGATTGTAGAAGCATGATCGATACTTCCATGAAATAGAATACTGATATCAGATATAAGAAAGTATGGATAAGAGAACAGGAAGAACAGGTGAAGAAATACCAAGTACCAGAGATCGCAATATTGGCAATAAAACGAGATGAAGAAAATTCTACAGAGAAAAGGAAAGATGTCAGATACAGAAAGGTTTGGAAAATAACTGAAAGAAAGGAAGGGAGGGTGAATAAGGAACAGGTTCAAGAGATTGTACTTCTAGGCATTGTAGTGAAATATGAATCCACAGATAGAAAGAAAGAAGTCAGAGCTCAAAGAGATAATGAATCTACCAATGAAGATGATGAATCTACCAATGAAGAAGATGATGAATACACATCAGAGCAGGAATTGTTCGGAGCCATTCGACTTAGATACTCCCAAGTAATATGAATACTGTACAGGGGGATTCTATGTGATAGTTGTGATAGACCAAAGAACCATCATTCGAGGAGCTTGCAGAGTTTGAGAAGACAAATTCATAGCAATCAGTTAGCAGAAGTATAGTTTGATAGATTAATCAAGACTTCATGGTAGTATAGTGATAAATGGGTCAACATTATGGACAATTGCGCAAGTAGAGTCTTGAAAAATATGTAAAAAGATGGATTCGTAAAAACACTTAGCAGGTTTGGATAGATATATGATATTGGATGAAAGAATGGATTCATAGATTGGTTCAGAGAGTGGTTCAAAAAAAAATAAACATTATCATAATGGATTATAATTACACAGGAAATGGCTCAAACAATGTTAATGGATTCCAAATTGACAGATATTTTTTGGACACATGTAGTGCATACATCAGTTCACATTCAAAACATAGTAATGCTCAAAAACAACAATGACAAAACTCCCTATGAAATATGGAAAGGAAGCGTAAACAACAACCTCTACATCAAGGTAATTCAAGGTAATATTTTATTAATTGAAATTTATGTTGATGATATTCTTTTGGAAGTATTAATGACAGGTTAAGCCAAAAAATTGCAAAGGATATGAAGAATGAATTTTAAATGTCATTACTTGGAGGACTATCCTTCTTTTTGGGTCTTCATATATGTCAAAGAAACCAAGAAATTTTTATTTCTCAAACTAAGTATATCAGAGAAATGATAAAGAGGTTCGGAATGGAAGATTGCAAACCAATTACCACTCCTATGAAAACCAATTGCAAGTTGAGCAAAGATGATGATTCAAATTCTACAAAACAGAGGCAATATAGGTCAATCATTGGTAGCTTACTATATGTGAAAACATCCAAACTAGATGTAATGCAGGCAGTTAGATAGGTGGCATGATTTCAAGCAGGACCAAAGGAATCACATGTATTAGCAGTGAAGAGGATTTGCAAATATATCAAAGGAACATAAGAGTTTGGATTATGGTATCCAAAAGGAAAGGATCTATCACTTATTTCCTACACAAATGCATATTTTGCAGGTTGTATTGATGACCGACGAAGCACCAGTGGAGCAGTGTTCTACTTGGGTGAATGTTTAGTATCATGGATAAGCAAGAAAAAAGCATCAATATCTTTATCTATAGTCGAGGAATATTATATTGTAGTAGCATCATGTTGTACACAGGTTATTTGTATGAAACAAACTCTGACAGATATATAGGTTGAGTATGATGAGCCCATTCTAATCTACTGTGATAATACAAGCACCATCAGTATCTCAAAGAACCTTGTAATGCACTCAAAGACGAAGCACATTCCAATCAAGTATCACTTTCTATAGGAGCAGGTTGCAGAAAATAACATCAGAGTTGAGTATGTGGGCACAAAAGAACAAGTGGAAGACATATTTACAAAACCACTTCCATGGGAACCCTTTGAATATCTTTTCCAGAGACTAGGAGTAATTTCTACCCCAAAATGAATACTTTTGAATTTTTATCTTATATGTCTTAGATGTACACGAGGAAGCACCATAAATAGGACAAAGGGGGAGAGATTTATCAAATGAAAAAGGTAAATGCTTGCAGAGAGAGCATAGAGGCATGTTTCCAAGGGGAGCGATTGTCACAAGGGAAGAATGAGTGATATGACTTTAGAATGATACCCTTTATCAAAGGGGGAGATATTATTCATATGAAGGGAAAGAGAGTAATCAGAGGATTATAAAAACAAGGAAAAATCAAAGGCATGTAGACAGGGGGAGCAGCCCCAAGGAGAGTTCAGTTAGGGGGAGCAGCCCCAAAGGGAGATGCCTTTTGCCATTGATGTCAAAGGGGGAGAGATAGAAACATTGATAAAGAGTATAAGCATGAATGTTATCATGAATAACTATTGCCATCAATGTTGGTGTTTCCATCAATGCCAAAGGGGGATATTATCAGACAGTTGGCTTAGGTTGATGGATAGTTGGTATATATTGTTGGTTTTCATTGATGTCAACTACTGGAGAGTGATATTGTAGATTGATGTCAACCCTTAGTGATTGATGTCAACCCTTGGAGAAAGTACGGTAGTGAATTCCAGTAGCACAAAGGTTTGGGTAATGGACCCAAGTTTGTTTGATGTAAAGATGATGTATTATTGTCTTGTCATTTTTGATAATAAGTACAAATGGATGAACTCCAAATTGGTCCCCTTATGGTGAAATCCCTCACGGGAAGACGCTTTGCGGATTGAGTTATCCTAGAAGTATGGTTAGAGAACCCATGCTTATTTGTGGAATAATGAGATGAAGGTAAGTTAATTTTTCAATGAAACTATCCTAGATGGATATTTTTTTTCATTCCATTTCCTTTGGTATGTGGAACATCACATAACTCCTCATGGTTAGAGAGTTATGGCCATGAGAAGTTGGAGAACCCAGGTTTGGGTAATAGACCCAAGTTTGTTTGATGGATAACGGTATGAGTTTTGATATATTTTCAGGTAATACTATTCTATATGGATAGTACAAGTCATTCAATTTCTTGTGGTATGTGAAACATCGCATAAATCCTCATGGTTTGAGATTTATGGCCTTACGAAGTTGGAGGACCCTCATATGTCATCTAGAAGCCCCAAAAGGTCAAAGTAGTCAAAGTGGTTTAAGAGATTTTAAAAGGTAAATAATAAAGTGAAGTGATGAGTGTATTATAATTCAAAGTGAATACAAAATAAATTATTTTAATAATAAATTCAATGGAGAAATTAGAAGTGGGTTAACCTTAAAATAAGGAAAGTGGGCAAAGTGACCTAGAAGATGTTTTTAAGGAAGCTACTTGGAAAGTATAAATAAGAGGCAAGGCTCTCTCATTTTACATCACACTTGAGAATATTGAATATATATATAGGTTTCTAAGGTAACCAAAGGATATATAATCCAAATTTATGAGGGAAGGTGAAGAAAACAAGGTCAGAATTCAAAGCAGGATAAATTATTTTGATGATGCTTTCTAAGGTATGTTATTTATAGGTCATCTCACCATTTTCTCAGTAACTTTCTTTCTAGAACAATTCAGACCATGAAATTGATATAAAATTAAGGAAACATATCCAAGTACCTGTGGTAAAAAACTAATTTTGTGGTTCGTTGTATTTTTTGAGTTACACTCCATGGAAAATAGGGTTTGTGGCTAGTCCTGAAACTAGTCTAAAATAGGTGTTTCTGGTAAAAATGTCATAACTTCTTCATAATAGATCCAAATTCAGTAAGACCAATTTTTTTGGTTAGAGTACCATATTTAGTATGTTTTTTAAAGATTTAGATTGATTCAACAAATATTCTGTGTGGGGCATGCTCTACAAGGTTGCTCTCTAGAATAATTCAGAATTCAGTAGGGTATGCCCTTTTTACTATAACTCCTTTTCTGAGAGGTTCCAAGTAGTGAAAAATGAAGTAATTGCATAAAACACATTGAAGAACATTGTGTATCAGTTTCACATATTTATTCATTACAAGTACAAAGTTATGATTATTTCAATTTAGGGTTGTTGACAAATCCAAAACTAGTTATGTGAGACTGAAGAAAAGTTTGATGAAAATTCTAGTCTCTTGTTGTTAAAGTTAAGGAAGGTTTGCAGGACTGTGATCATATAGAATAGGTCTATTACAAAGTTAAAAATCAGATTTGGATGATGAAATTGATGAGGGATTTTGGTTGAGGTACAAGTTGAGTACATGATTGAGACAAGTAGTTGATGAGTTGGCAGATACATGAGGTGTATAGTTGATGATGTTCGTACATATTGATGAGCCATAATTGATGAGTCATAGTTTATGGTACAGGTTGATTACAGGTTGTTTGGTACAGGTTGGTGCATGCATTTTTTTATGGTACAAGTTGATTACAGGTTGTTTAGTACAGGTTGGTGCATGGTTGATTCACTTTTTTATGGTACAAGTTGATTACAGGTTGAGGTACAGGTTGATGCATGGTTCAAGTTTATTGGTACAGGTTTACAGTGGTATATCTCACAGTGATAGTGTGACAGTGGTTCCATCATTCTACTTCTACTTCAGGGCAGTTGGATGGGGCAAGGACAGGTGGTTGTATCCACCTTTTGGTTGTAGCCGGAGAACATAGGGGGTTGTAGCCTCCTTTTGGTCATAGCCAGATAATTGGGGAGTTGGAGCTTCCCTCAGGTTACAGCCTGATAAACTAGGGGGTTGGAGCCTCCCAATTACAGCTGGAGAACAAAGGAAGTCAGTGATTCCAATGAATGTAATTCTTTGAGACATATAAGAAAAAGCATTTTGTGGTTTTCTCCTGCTAGGTTTCCATGTAAAAAAATAGTGTAATGTGTATGTGTATGATTGTTCATTTGTTCATTGCTTATTTACTCTGCAGTTATTGGATGATAATGCTACATTGATATAACACTTGGATTATATGGTTAAAAATGATTATATTTCTCTATTACTGATTCACCCCCCCTCTCAGTAATCCAACAAAGAAGTTGAAGAAGAATATGAAGAGGTAGAAGTTGACTACCGAGAAGAATTGTTGTGTGCCATAGAAATTATCATAAGAGAAAAGAAGAAAAACAAGAAACTACAAGAGGAACTAGACAAGAAAGAAGACACTCAAGAACTAGAACAAATGATTGCAAATTTGAAGGTTCAAATAGAAGAAGATAAAAGAATTAAAGAAGCACTCAAAGAACATCTAGAAGAAAAAGATAGGATCATTGGAAATTTGGAA
>JASDQU010735942.1:262980-274724 GCA_032191745.1 Picea mariana | reverse complement strand
AACAACAATGACAAAACTCCCTACGAACTATGGAAAGGAAGTGCAAACAACAGCCTCTATATCAAGGTAATTCAAGGTAATATTTTATTAATTGAAATTTATGTTGATGATATTGTTTTGGAAGTACTAATGACATGTTAAGCCAAAAATTTGCAAAGGATATGAAGAATGAATTTTAAATGTCATTACTTGGAGGACTATCCTTCTTTTGGGTCTTCATACATGTCAAAGAAACCAAGGAATTTTTATTTCTCAAACTAAGTATATCAGAGAAATGATAAAGAGGTTCGGAATGGAAGATTGCAAACCAGTTACCACTCCTATGAAAACCAATTGCAAGTTGAGAAAAGATGATGATTCAAATTCTACAAACCAGAGGCAATATAGGTCAATCATTGGTAGCTTACTATATGTGAAAACATCCAAACTAGATGTAATGCAGGCAGTTAGATAGGTGGCATGATTTCAAGCAGCACCAAAGGAATCACATGTATTAGCAGTGAAGAGGATTTTCAAATATATCAAAGGAACATAAGAGTTTGGATTATGGTATCCAAAAGGAAAGGATCTATCACTTATTTCCTACACAGATGCATATTTTGCAGGTTGTATTGATGACCGACGAAGCACCAGTGGAGCAGTGTTCTACTTGGGTGAATGTTTAGTATCATGGATAAGCAAGAAAAAAGCATCAGTATCGATATCTATAGTTGAGGAATATTATATTGTAGTAGCATCATGTTGTACACAGGTTATTTGGATGAAACAAACTCTGACAGATATATAGGTTGAGTATGATGAGCCCATTCTAATCTACTGTGATAATACAAGCACCATCAGTATCTCAAAGAACCTTGTAATGCACTCAAAGACGAAGCACATTCCAATCAAGTATCACTTTCTATAGGAGCAGGTTGCAGAAAATAACATCAGAGTTGAGTATGTGGGCACAAAAGAACAAGTGGAAGACATCTTTACAAAACCACTTCCATGGGAATCCTTTGAATATCTTTGCCAGAGACTAGGAGTAATTTCTACCCCAAAATGAATACTTTTGAATTTTTATCTTATATGTCTTAGATGTACACGAGGAAGCACCATAAATAGGACAAAGGGGGAGATATTTATCAAATGAAAAAGGTAAATGCTTGGAGAGAGAGCATAGAAGCATGTTTCCAAGGGGAGCGATTGTCACAAGGGAAGAATGAGTGATATGAATTTAGAATGATACCCTTTATCAAAGGGGGAGATATTATTCATATGAAGGGAAAGAGAGTAATCAGAGGATTATAAAAACAAGGAAAAATCAAAGGAACATAGACAGGGGGAGCAGCCCCAAGGAGAGTTCAGTTAGGGGGAGCAGCCCCAAAGGGAGATACCTTTTTCCATTGATGTCAAAGGAGGAGAGATAGAAACATTGATAAAGAGTATAAACATGAATGCTATCATGACTAACTATTGCCATCAATGTTGGTGTTTCCATCAATGCCAAAGGGGGATATTATCAGATAGTTGGCTTAGGTTGATGGATAGTTGGTATATATTGTTGGTTTTCATTGATGTCAACTACTGGAGAGTGATATTGTAGATTGATGTCAACCCTTGGAGAAAGTACGGTAGCGAATTTCAGTAGCACAAAGGTTTGGGTAATGGACCCAAGTTTGTTTGATGTAAAGATGATGTATTATTGTCTTTTCATTTTTGATAATAAGTACAAATGGATGAACTCCAAATTGGTCCCCTTATGGTGAAATCCCACACGGGAAGATGCTTTGCGGATTGAGTTATCCTAGAAGTATGGTTAGAGAACCCATGCTTAATTGTGGAATAATGAGATGAAGGTAAGTTAATTTTTCAATGAAACTATCCTAGATGGATATTTTTTGTCATTCCATTTCCTTTGGTATGTGGAAAATCACATAACTCCTCATGGTTAGAGAGTTATGGCCATTAGAAGTTGGAGAACCCAGGTTTGGGTAATAGAACCAAGTTTGTTTGATGGATAACGGTATGAGTTTTGATATATTTTCAGGTAATACTATTCTATATGGATAGTACAAGTCAGTCAATTTCTTGTGGTATGTGGAACATCGCATAACTTCTCACGGTTTGGGATTACGGCCTTACGAAGTTGGAGGACCCTCATATGTCATCTAGAAGCCCCAAAAGGTCAAAGTAGTCAAAGTGGTTTAAGAGATTTTAAAAGGTAAATAATAAAGTGAAGTGATGAGTGTATTATAATTCAAAGTGAATACAAAATAAATTATTTTAATAATAAATTCAATGGAGAAATTAGAAGTGGGTTAACCCTAAAATAAGGAAAGTGGGCAAAGTGACCTAGAAGATGTTTTTAAGGAAGCTACTTGGAAAGTATAAATAAGAGGCAAGGCTCTCTCATTTTACATCACACTTGAGAATATTGAATATATATAGGTGTCTAAGGTAACCAAAGGATATCTAATCTGAATTTATGAGGGAAGGTTAAGAAAAGAAGGTCGGAATTCAAAGCACGATAAATTATTTTGATGATGCTTTCTAAGGTATGTTATTTACAGGTCATCTCACCATTTTCTCAATAACTTTCTTTCTAAAATGATTCAGACCATTAAATTGATATAAAATTGAGGAAACATATCCAAGTATCTGTGGTAAAAAAATAATTTTGTGGTTTGTTTTATTTTTTGAGTTAGACTCCGTGGAAAATAGGGTTTGTGGCTAGTCCTAAAACTAGTCTAAAACAGGTGTTTCTGGTAAAAACATCATAACTTCTTCATAATAGATCCAAATTTAGTAAGACCAATTTTTTTGGTTAGAGTACCGTCTTTAGTATGTTTTTTAATAGATTTAGATTGATTCAACAAATATTCCGTGTGGGGCATGCTCTACAAGGTCGCTCTCTAGAATAATTCAGAATTCAGTAGGGTATGCCATTTTTACTATAACTCCTTTTCTGAGAGGTTCCAAGTAGTGAAAACTGGAGGAATTGCATAAAACACACTGAAGAACATTGTGTATCAGTTTCACATATTTATTCATAACAAGTACAAAGTTATGATTATTTCAATTTAGGGTTGTTGACAAATCCAAAACTAGTTATGTGAGACTGAAAAAAAGTTTGATGAAAATTCTAGTCTCTTGTTGTTAAAGTTAAGGAAGGTTTGTAGGAATGTGATCATATAGACCAGGTCTATTACAAAGTTAAAAATTATATTTGGATGATGAAATTGATGAGGGCTTTTGGTTGAGGTACAAGTTGAGTACATGATTGAGACAAGTAGTTGATGAGTTGGCAGATACATGAGGTGTATAGTTGATGATGTTCATACATATTGATGAGTCATAATTGATGAGTCATAGTTTATGGTACAGGTTGATTACAGGTTGTTTGGTATAGTTTGGTGCATGCACTTGTTTATGGTACAGGTTGATTACAGGTTGTTTGGTACAGGTTGGTGCATGGTTGATTCACTTTTTTATGGTACAAGTTGATTACAGGTTGAGGTACAGGTTGATGCATGGTTGATGCATGGTTCAATTTTATTGGTACAGGTTTACAGTGGTATATCTCACAGTGATAGTGTGACAGTGGCTCCATCATTCTACTTCTACTTCAGGGAAGTTGGATGGGGCAAGGACAGGTGGTTGTATCCGGAGAACATAGGGGGTTGTAGCCTCCTTTTGGTCATAGCCAGATAATTAGGGAGTTGGAGCTTCCCTCAGGTTGCAGCCTGATAAACTAGGGGGTTGGAGCCTCCTTCCAATTGTAGCTGGAAAACAAAGGAAGTCGGTGCTTCCAATGAATGTAATTCTTTGAGACATATAAGAAAAAGCATTCTGTGGTTTTCTCCTACTTTGGGTTTCCATGTAAAAAACTAGTGTAATGTGTATGTGTATGATTGTTCATTTGTTCATTGCTTATTTACTCTGCAGTTATTGGATGATAATGCTACATTGATATAACACTTGGATTATATGGTTAAAAATGATTATATTTCTCTATTACTGATTCACCCCCCTCTCAGTAATCCAACAAAGAAGTCGAAGAAGAATATGAAGAGGTAGAAGTTGACTACCGAGAAGAATTGTTTTGTGCCATAGAAATTATCAGAAGAGAAAAGAAGAAAAACAAGAAACTACAAGAGGAACTAGACAAGAAAGAAGACACTCAAGAACTAGAACAAATGATTGCAAATTTGAAGGTTCAAATAGAAGAAGATAAAAGAATTAAAGAAGCACTCAAAGAACATCTAGAAGAAAAAGATAGGATCATTGGAAATTTGGAAGCAGTGATTGTCACGTTAAGAAAGGATCTTCAAAAGAAAAATATGTAGAACAACTCAAAAGTTATGGATGACATTATTAGCAGTCAAAAAGCTCATCATGACAAGTCTGGACTTGGATAAAATCAGATAGAAAAGGAATCAAGCTCCAAAAGAACATAGTAATAAAAATATCTTAAAATCTATGCAGAAACCATCAAACGGGGTAGGAATATCTACAAGGAAGATTACAAGGACACTCCTCAACCGAGAAGATTCAGATTTTAGAATCAACAACTGACAGATAGGCCTCAGGAAGAAGAATAATTCATAAGAGTACCTCCTTTCAGAAGATCTTCAACTCCCAGGTATCAAACTATTTTATTTTTTTTATGTTATGCATGTAATAATTTTGGACATAAAGCTATGAATTGAAAATCTAACAATAGGAACATAAACAACTTTGAAATTCATACACAAAAGGGTTATCCAAGAAGGCCTAGTGAAACACATAGAAGAAGTTGCAACAGGTTTAAATCTTTGAGCACTGAAGTGGAATGTTACAAATGTAACAACTTTGGACACATGGGAAAATATTGTAGAATGACATTCCCTCCTAGAGAACTGCAACAGAATAACAACAGTCACAAATAAGAACCTTAGAAAAGGACATGGATAAGAAATAAAAATCAATATAGCAATGAAGAATGCACACTCGCTCCACAAGGTAAGTAGAAGAAACGTGGTTGGTATGTTGACAGTGGTTGTTCAAGAGACATGACAGGTGATAGAGATAAGTTTCTTACATTAAGAAAGGAAAGATATCGATCAATCTCTTTCGAAAATGATGATTCAACTAAAATCATTGGAAAAGGCACAGTCACAATTGGGAACAAGAATACCAAGGCAGAAAATGTTCTACTAGTAGAAGATATGAAACATAATATTCTAAGTGTGAGTCNGTGTGAGATAAGAAAAGAAGGTTCGGGAAAATTGATTGCAATAGCTGCGAGAACTTCAAACAACATATATGTATTAAGTGAAATTGGAAATGAAAAGTGTTTCCTAGGAAAGGAAGATGAAAGTTGGCTATGGCACAGAAGAATGGGTCACATACATTTTGATAACCTTGTCAAAGTCAGAAAAAAGGAAGTAGTTAGAGAAATTCCCCAGATAACGAAACCAACCAACACTTTATTCAAGCATTGTCAACAAGGAAAGAAAACAAAGACTAGGTTCAAATCAAAGGAATATTCAACGACAAGAACACTAGAAATTGTGCATACTAATCTAGTTGGACCAACTACAAAAAAGGGTTTAAAAGATAAAAAGTACTTTATGTTATTAGTTGATGATTATACACGAATGACTGTAGTTTACTTTATCAATAATATGTCAAAAGCTTTTGAAAACTTCAAGGTCTACAAGGAAATGGTTGAAAATGAAATGGATTCAAAAATCAAATGCTTGAGATCTGATAATGGAGGAGAGTTCACTTCAAAGGAATTTATGGACTACTGCAACAATCGTGGAATAAAAAGGCAATTATTCATTTCTAGGACACCTGAACATAATGGAGTTGTTGAAAGAAAGAACAAGGCAATACAAGAAATGGCTCAAATAATGCTAATGGATTCCAAATTAACAGATATATTTTCGACACAGGAAGTGCATACATCATTTCAAATTCAAAATAGAGTAATGCTTAGAAAAAACACTGACAAAACTCCCTACAAGCTATGGAAAGGAAGACCAGCAAATGTGAAGCACTTCAGAGTTTTTGGAAGAAAATGATACATCAAAAGAGAAGATAGCAGAATGGGAAACTTTGACTCTCGTGTGGACAAAGGAGTAATTATTGGTTACTTAAGTACAAGGAAATCATATAAGTGTTACAACCTGAGATTGAACAAAGTTGTGGAAAGTGTCAATGTAACAATTGATGAAATAGGTAGACTAGAATTATAGGAAGAAGAAAATGAATCAATGGAACAACTTTACGAAGAAGAAGCAGAAGATGAAAAATAAGTAGAAGGGGAAGATGAAGAGGATCTGATAGAAGCAGAAGAGAAAGTTCAACAAGTGCCTCTAAAGACACCTAACAGATGAGTATAGATGAATCATCCTTCAGATCAAATTATCGAAAACAAAGATGCAGGAGTTGATAATGGAAGAAGAATTTGTTCAACAGAACAAATGCACCTAAAAAGTTCAACTACGATTGAACCGACTTGTTTTAAAGAGGCCAGAAAGGATGAATTTTGGAATAAGTCCATGGATGAAGAAGTGGATCAAATAGAGAAAAATCACACTTGGGAATTGGTTCCAAGACCAAAGGATAAGAATGTGATTGGAACAAAGTGGGTATACAGGAATAAATTGAATGAAGATGGACATGTTACAAGGAACAAAGATAGATTGGTATGTAAAGGATATGCACAGGTTGAAGGAATCAAATTTGAAGAGAGATTTTCCCTAGTTTCCAGAATGGAAGAAATCTGATTGCTTTTGGCTTATGTGTGCTCCAAAAAAATTAAAGTGTATCAGATGGATGTAAAATCATATTTTCTGAATGAGGAACTTGAAGAAGAAGTCTACATTGAACAACTAGAAGGATTTCAGTTGTCAGAGAATGCATATTATGTGTGTAAATTAAAGAAGGCCTTGTATGGTCTAAAACAAGCTCCCAGAGCATGGTACTCTAGACTGAATAAATATCTAAAGCAGGTAGGGTTTAGAAAAGGAAGTGCAGACAACAACCTCTACATCAAGGTAACTCAATATAGTACTTTATTAATTGAAGTTTATGTTGATGATATTATTTTTGGAAGTAGTGATGACAGGTTAAGACAAAAATTTGCAAAGGACATGCATAATGAATTTGAATTTTCATTACTTTGAGAACTATCCTTATTTTTGGGTCTTCAGATATGTCAAAGCAATCAAGGAATTTTTATTTCTCAAACCAAGTATATCATATAAATGTTAAAAAGGTTAAGAATGAAAGATTACAAACTAGTTATCACTCCCAAGCAAACTAGTTGCAAGTTGAGCAAAGATGATGATTCAAAGTATACAGATCAGAGCCAATACATGTCAATGATTGGTATCCTACTATATGTGACAGTGTCCAAACCATGCAGGAAGTTGGATAGGTGGCACGATTTCAAGCATCACAGAAGGAATCACATCTATTAGCAGTGAAGAGGATTTTCAGATATCTCAAAGGAACAGAAGAGTTTGGATTATGGTAACCAAAAGAAAAGGATCTATCACTTATTACCTACATAGATGCAAATTGGGAAGGTTGCATTGATGACCGATGAAACACCAATGGAGAAACATTCTACTTGGGTGAGTGTTTAGTATCATGGATAAGAAAGAAACAATCATCAGTATCTTTATCTACAGCCGAGGCAGAGTATATTGTAGCTGCAGCATGTTGTACATAGGTCCTTTGGATGAAACAAACTCTGACAGATATACAGGCTGAGGATGATGAGCCCATTCCAATCTATTGTGATAATACAAGCACCATTAGTATCTCGAAGAACCCATTTATGCATTCCAAGACAAAGAACATCCCAATCAAGTATCACTTTCTACAGGAACAGGTTGCAGAAAAGAACATCAGAGTTGAATATGTGGGCACAAAAGAACAAGTGGTAGAAATATATACAAAACTGCTTCCATGGGAATCCTTTGAGTATCTTCTCCAGAGACTCGGATTTATTTCTACTCCAAATGAATTCTTTTGGATTCTTATCTTATATGTCTTAGATGTACACGAGGAAGCACCATAAAGAGGACAGTTCATGTTGGGAGATCAAATAATTTAGTTAGCAGGAGCAACCCTGGATGTAAAGATACATTTTCCATTGATGACAAAGGGGGAGAAATTTATCAGATGCATAGGATAAAGGCATGGTTTCAAGGGGAGCACTGGTCACAAAGATGCAGAGGATAAAGGCTTGGTTCTAAGGGGAGAAATGGTCACAGGGGGAGATTGTTGATATGAGTGATATGACTTCAGTATTGCATGACATGACCTCAGTATTGCATCAGATTGTTGCCATCAATTCCAAAGGGGGATATTGTTGATTAAATGGGTTGGTTTTCATTGATTTCAACCCTTGAAGAAAGTCTGGTAGCGAATTATGGTTGCATAATGGTTTGGGTAATGGACCCAAATTTGTTTTATAGATAATGGTATGAGTTTTGAGATATTTGTAGGTAATACTTTTCCATACGGATAGTACATGTCATGCCATTTCCAATGGTATGTGGAACATCTCATAACTCCTCACGGTTAGAGAGTTATGGCCATGTGAAGTTGGAGAACCCTCATGAGTCATCTAGAAGCCCCTAAAAGTCAAAGTGTTTGCAAAAGAAAATATTTAAATAATAAAGTGAATGGAGAACTCCATATAATAAGCAAAGTGGGATGCTACATGAAAGTATAAATAAGAGGCAAGGCTCTCTCATTTAATCACACTTGAACACATTGAATATCTTTTGTTGTGTGAGGCTTATTGCAAGTACTCATCGATACTTCTGAAGTTGCGAAAGTATAAGGTAGTACGAAGGGTTGACGGTGAAATTCTCGTAATTACAGTTAATACTTAAAAACCCTATTTTTTTAAGTGTATGCAGGCTAACAGTGTATTAGGGTGTGTACATACTGAGGCATACGCGGGCTGACAATGTATTAGGGTGTGTATGTACACGGGCTGGCAGTGTATTAGGGTGTGTACATGTTGGTAAAGATATGGAAACTTGTGAATATGAAGATGTAGAGGTTCTAGATTCTAGGATCAAGATCCCAGGAAGGTCTACAGTGCTAAGATACATCAAATCTATCAATTGGTTCAAAAGGTATGTCTTATTTCTATGAATAGTTGGATTTTGATGTATGCATGAGAAATGGTTATGGAGATTTGATAATTCTCCCTAGAGAGACTAGTAGTTGCATGGGATATTTTGTATAASTCAGATCTACAGAAATACAATGTTGGTATARTTATCATTGATACTTCTTGTTGAGGCACATCTTGCATTTATTGGCATATGGCTAAGGTATTTTGTGGTATATGGTTGAGAGCTTGTATTGGTTGATGTATTGAGAGGTTGAATATTAGAAAGGGTTTGAATTCTAGATCATGTGAGGGATATTATACTTATTCATGATTACACACACTTATGGCACGTGAATAGAGAGAGATATGTATGAGGATGCATGCACAGGGTATAGATATAGGTTGGATATAGTGACAAGCTACAAATCTATGGGAAAGAAGTTACACAGGGTCAGAAGTTTTCAGAATGCATATGCAGGTTGCATAATAGTTTGGTCACATACATACATGGGTTTATAATAGATAGGGCACACACATATGCGTGTTTCATCACTACAAGTCACATACCTGTTGTATTTTGTTGAAACATGTTTAGTTCAGGTACAGATTGATTATAGGGCACTTGTATAGGTTTCCTGCAGTTTAGTGGTACATATTGATATAGATGTACAGTGGTATATCTCACAGTGATAGTGTGATAGTGGATCCATCATTCTACTTCTACTTCAGGACAATTGGATGGGGGAAGGATAGGTGGTTGTATCCACCTTCTGGTTTTAGTCGTAGAACTTAGCGGGTTATAGCCTCCTTCTGGTTGTAGCCAGAGAATTGGGGAGTTGGAGATTCCCTCAGGTTGTAGCCTGAGAAACTATGGGGTTGGAGCCTCCTTCTAGTTGTAGCTGGAAAACAAATGAAGTTGGTGCTTCCAATGAATGTAATTCTTCAAGAGATATAAGAAAAAACATTTTGTGGTTTTCTCCCGCTTTGGGTTTCCACGTAAAAACACAGGTGTATTGTGTATGTGTGTGATTTCTCATTGGTTCATTGTTTATTTACTTGGTAAGTCCAGGGATGATTTTAGTGGATAAATTTCTCTCATGTGCTAATTTTCCATGGTTTTTTCCAAAAAAAAATCGTTATTCTAAAAATGATTCGCCCAAATTTTATAGGATAAAATTGTTTTACCTTAAAAATCGCCAAAATTTTATACAAACTATATAAAATCCTTAGAAATTTGAATATTTTAACAAAACTATCACCAAACATTTATAGATTTCATATGAAGGATTAGTAATATTCGTCAAGGGTTCTATATTTTAAAATAAATTTCCATCCTTAAAATCATCTCTGTTTATAACTATTGGATGATAATGCTACATTGATATAACACTTGCATTTTTGGTGAAAAAGGATTAGATTTCTCTATTACTGATTCACCCCCCCTCTCAGTAATCCAACAAGTCACCCCTGAGTTTAGGCTAGTAATCCAAAAAAGAGGGTGGTCTCTCACAGTCCATTCACATCTCATAAAACTCATAACCCAACCAATATTCTCCTACAACTATCCCAATTTTTCTACCATCTCTTTTCCTCCTAACCTGCCCAACCCAAGGAATGCACCATCCATTTTTCAAGGATAACCCAAGGAATGTACCATCTATTTATTAGGTTTAACCCAAGGAATGTTCCATTCATTTTATCAGGGTCTCTCTAGCATAGGTAACTAGGAATCTCTTAGTTGGGAACTTGAGGGAAATTGCTGCTAGGAAAACTATTAGCAAACCAACAACAAACACTGGATGTTTTAGTGAAACTCACATAGGAGTTCACTCTTTAGTCATGAAAACCTAGCTCTTCAGTTCTCCATCTCCAATTCACTCCATTTATGCACCATTTACGCTCCATATTTTTCCCTCCACGGTTGCACCCGCTCCAAGCTCTCTTTCTTTCTCCCTTCCTTTCTTTCTATGCACAAATTTGATTGCTAACAACTATTATCCCAACCCATATGAATTCCCTCTCTTGTGTCTTGCCTTTCTTGACTCACAATCTTCCCCAAGATGATTGTACTCAACCACCATGTTCCCAATAACTTTGGGATGTGACCACTCACACCCACCCTCTTACATGTATTCAATGATTGGCGTTGGGAACACTCCATCAGAATTGGGAAGGTTCATATACAATACACAAGTTCAATAAAATGGGTTTAATTAATATACATGGCTAATTCCCCCTTTGAACCCCCTCTTGGCCATTATCCTAGACACTTCCCTCTTTGTGGATTAATTCATCCCCCATCTCTTGTCCATGTCCCCTTTAGCAGTTGGCATCACATTTTATTATTAAAATATTGAAATACAATTTGCATATTACATTGCTTGGGCGTAGCCACATATTATATCCACATAAGCATTAATTAAACTGGGGATTATAATGGGGATGATACAGTAATCATAATGAAGTGGTATTAATGATGATCCTTAGATTTAAAATAATAATAAAATAAATTGTTTTGTTGTTGAGACACTTCAATTTAGATTGGAGGGAGCCATTACCACATTTATTATACAGCCTGAGTGGGCCTAATGGTGAAGAACATGTTTTTCCTCTTAAGAGGTCACAGGTT
>JASDQU010735942.1:225523-241914 GCA_032191745.1 Picea mariana | reverse complement strand
GGCATGATTTGTTTTTATTTCTGTAGTAGATGGAGACTGATTTTTCTCAAACAAATTACAGATCTGATTTCCTCTCACAATTTCACCCAATTTTAAAAAAAAAATCAGCCGAAACGGAGTGCAGGAAGTGAAGTTATGAGCATTTTAAATTCAACAGTTTTTTAGGGTTTTTTCAAAAAAAACCGCGATTTTCTGTTGTAACTTATTGTTCTATTTTTTTTGGTTTTTTCATGACGGCTGTGGAACCAAAGGGTTCATAGGGTGCTCAGATGGATATTTCTTTTCAAAAATTCAAATAAATTCTTGAAGCATTCAAATCTCAATTGTATAACACATTCTGTGACACATTGCATGACAAATTCCATGACCTTGCATATGGCCTCAATAATAGTCTTCGTAGTTCATTGGATAGCATGCAGGAGAGATTTCTTATGACAGACATCATCAGGGATGAATATAATAAATAAATAAATGCTTGGTATGATTTTGAGGATGATTGTGACGATTGGTATATGGATAGTTGTCATTTCTGGGATGATAACCACTTCCATATTTTATTTGATAACTCTACTCCACCTTTTGTAGAGAACATCAATGTCCCACATCGGGAGCTAGTTACTAGCGCTCAGTCTGCATATTCTATAGTGGTATTATTCCTTCCATATTATGCTATGACCATTTTCCACTATGTGGATGAATATTATTATTTGGATCCACATGATAGGTGTCAGTCTTTGGAGCATCATTTGGAGTTAGTTATTGGGTTCCAAAATCTTCCACGGGGAGTTCACATGAGCACTTGGACATGGGACTCGGGCTTACAATGGTGGTTGAACTACTTCAGCATGGTGGATTTCCTTTCTACATGTGACCTCGGTTTTTTAGTCTTCTTCAGCATTATGGTCCACAATTATCCATGGGACCCTAGTATATGGTTGTACATCAAGCATTGAGGACAGCGCTTTCATAATGGGGATGGAATGTAAGGTAGCTAGAGAGGTAGTGGGGGGGGAAGAGGGCACATAGTGATAATAGTGGAGGTCATTCAATGTAAGATGGACTAGGTCCACTATATTATTAAATAAGTTCCACTATGGTAGTTAGATATAATAAATGTAAGAGGACTTCTTAGAAGGTTCTACTTCTATAAGATTCCTCCTCTAGAATGTTCTTAGGTGATGGTAGCACTATATAAAGGGTTCAAACAATGTAATGAGACATGAAGAGAAGTATTGTATTTGAAGTGGTAGCTCAATAAGAGGATGACCCCTTGAAGAGGCAAGTGAATAGGAGAGGATCCCTTCCATAATAGGATCCATTGTATGGTGTTGCCCTACCTCAAGGGTTTGATATAATAACGTTGTTGTTTTCTATATGGTTTCATATATCTTGTGTGGTGATTATATTCAGATATCTTTGGATCTATTGTGATATTTTGTATTCAAGTATTTGGTTCTTAACATAGGGTCGTACAGATGATGATGTCATCCATATGGATGATGACGTCAGCAAGGTGTGTGGAATCAGCCAATGAAAGGCTGACACGTGGCCCAATCAAAAGGCACCACGTGTCCCCTTCTCGGAGCCTAATAGTTTGGAGGATTCAGCCAAATGTGGCGGTTACCACCAAATCTAGAGGAGGTTCGCTAAATTTGGTGAACTAGTTAGCGTCTCTGCTTATTTCTCTGGGCACGCAAAATGAGACAGGGGGGTTGGTAGACACTACATTGGAATTCATGCCAGGAGATGTCCCAGGCGACCTGCTCAGAAATAGGTCGACTTTATACTCAAAAGTTGCAGAATTTCGAAAGGATTTTGAATATGCTCTATGTTTCTTCATCAGAGTAGTCGAATAGAAAAGTGCTTCCAGAAGAGGAGTGGGCACACTTTTCGAGACTGTATGGATCTGACAGGTAGAAGCTGCATTAGAATTCATGCCAAGAGGTGTCCCATGTGACCTGCTCAAAAATAGGTCGACTTTATACTTAAAAGTTGTAGAATTTCRAGGGGATTCCAAATATGCTCTTTGTTTCATCATCATAGTAGTCGAACAGAAAAGTGCCTCCAGAGCCCATTTGAGCAAGCCAATCATACTCAAGTTTATAGTCAAAAGTTGCAGAATGATGTTTTCCAGCCACCTATGATGTCTGTTTCTACCCAGAATTGCAGATCTGAAAGTTGGTTTTTGAGAGCTCTTATGTAAGCCTTTTCTTTGTAATTTTTAAGCATTTGAGATTAATTAAAGAGCGGTTTCACTGTTGGAGTGGACCCAGAGACATAGCCAAGAAGTATGGTGAACTTCGTTACCAAATCTTGTTCATAGATGGTTTTCTTACATGTTTATGTGCTCATATGCATGATGGGTATTCTTTAATTTTGCATTACAAAGATGGTTAACAGTTAAAAATTTCACATGCAAATAATGGTTAAAAGATCTTGAATTTTAGATCAAGTAAAATTTTTAGATCACCCATATATAACAAAATCCTTCATTTTTTCCCCAAGTGTGATAATTAAAGAGAAACAGATGACTAAGCGTACCCCTATTTTCAGCAAATTCGACCAAATTTGCAGTTCCAGATTTTTGGGGATTTTATGTTATTCTTGGCCAAGGTGGTTGAATCCGACCTCCTCAACCTGGGAAGAGTCTGTTTTATAAATTGCAGTGATTCAAATGTGTAAGAGGGTTAATCAGTCAGGGGACCATGATTTAGTTTTTATAAAATATCTCGCTGAGCTTTCTGTATTTTCATCAATTCAATAATACAATCACAACAGCTACAAGATTCATGTGTCATTTTTGGTGGTGATATTTTCCTCATTCACTGTAATTTGTTTCCATTGTATTTCTTAAGTTATTCATACTCTGGACTATGCAAAGAAGTTCGAAGAACAAAATTTGTTGAGGCATACACTTTGTTTCTGGCTTTGACATAATTGTCAATGTTTTCTTCTCAATGGTTAATTTCCGTATTCTTGATTTCCTTGTTATTGCACGGTCCTCTCATCTTTCTCCTCTAAATACAAAAATCAAATTCAAAGAATCCATCAAGAGTGCATACCATGCCCTGTAAGGCTGTCTGTAGAATTTTTTTTTGATTGAGCTTCAGATTGCAACTCCATTGCCCGTGGTTCCTTTTCTCTGCCCCTACCTATTTGAAATCCAAAATCTGAACCCATTAGCTAGCCTAATATGTATTCAAACAAATATATATCACACAGAGAGATCCCTCTCTGAGTCTTGGAGGGCTAGATCCAAGACTCGAAGTGGTTTTGATGTTTCCTTTGTAATTGCCTCCACAGCCTTGGGCAAATTACAGAGTGATAAGACAAGTTATGTTGTGAATGCATAACAAATGCAAGGCATGAGAAAAATAGGCATACATTTCTTAATTGAACATCAATATAGATATGGATCCTTATATGAAAATATGATGTATACACATGGATATGACTTATTGGTGAATTAAACTACATGTTAACGAGCTATGTGATAGTCACATGACTGTATCGTTGAGGTAACTTGGATGTGTAGGCATCAATAATATAGTGTATGCTATAAATTGTACTTATTATTTAATTTGTGATTTGAAATATTTCTATGATATGTGGTAAGTGTGGTTTTGAAAGGACATGCAACTTGCCCAGAGTGGTTGTTTGATGACATGACACTAAGAATAGTAGTTGCACAGTATGGCTTGATGTAGGGTGTTGACCCTAGTTCTATTAGAAGGGGTAGAGGTATTGTCCATTGTTTATCCTCTAAAACCTAGAGTCGTGGAAGGTATGTGTTAAGTCACGCTCCCCTAGACATGTGATGGTGATTTCTAGTTGTTCATTGGAGAAGCTTGGTCAAGATATATGACACTTTCGCTTACAGGTTCTATCTGCATTTAGGTCAATATAGTTGACACTCTAGCTTAGTCCAGCAAAGGAAAGGATAGGATGGAAGATGGAAGTGGGTTAGGGAGGAAGGATGCTTCAATGCTAGTTGAGAATATATATTAGGGATTAGATGTGTCACTATTGTTTATTCACTTGGTTCCTACCATTTTTAAAACCCTCTTTTGATTCCCTTTTGATATTTTAAGTGTGATAATGAGTTATTGATGAATTATTATAAATTCATTCATTAAGATTATTAAATGATGCATTTACTTGATCTGTTGTCATGAATGCCTTGGTGTGATCATATAGGAACTATGCACTAGAGGCAGTGATTGTTTATCATTAGTACATGCATGGTGTTGGGTATGTGTTATATTCTTTGCATGTGTATGTGTGGGTGCGTCAGATATGACAACTGTGTCTGACGATCCCTCGTAGTAGTTCTATGTTTGTGTCATGTGCACCGAGTGATTTCCTAGGGGGGTCCTAGGGGGGGTAGGTATGCCCCCCTTGGTTACGCACAGCGTTTGGGGCAGCGCCCCAAATTTGTTTTTTGGGTGGTTTTTGTTATTTTTAGCAGTTTACTAAAAATAATCTTGGTTTTATGGATTAGGGTTTTGGTATCTACGGAATACCTAAAAACATTGTATATATTGTATAGTGAATGGTGAAATTCGATATAATGAATATAAGAAAGGTTTTCCCAGTTGAGGGTTTCTGGTATAAATCTCTATGTACTATGTGAATGAGCCATTGATTAAATTTTGTTTTGCTTAAGAATATATATGCATTGCTTTACTTCACAGGTTTAAAACTTACATGTGGTATCAGATCTCTTTTTTGGCTTCAGAGGGATGCCTTTGTTGTTTAGGGTTTGGCTCAGTCTTGATAGATCAATTTTATCTTGGGTCTGTGATAAACCTAGGTTTAGTGGGAGATTTTGCAGTGGTGATTTGAGTGCAGAAAGAGGAACGACAAGTTCTTCTAGAATCGAGATAGAGAAGTTCAATGGTAAAAACTTTGAGCTATGGAAGTTGAATATGGAGGACCTTCTTGTAGACAAATAACAATGGATCATTGTGGATTCTGGTACACCACCGAATGGTACGTAGCTTACTGACACACAGACGACTGGTACACAACCTACTAGTGCACAAACTACTAATACACCACCTACTGATATGTCGAAGGAAGATTGGGAGAAGTTGGAAAGAAGAGAAAGGATTATTATTCGACTCTGCCTAGCAGATTCAGTGTTGTTGAATGTCTCAGGAGAATCTACAGCCAAGGAACTATGGGATAAGTTGGGGAATTTGTATCAATCAAAGTATCTAGTAAACAAGTTGTTTCTTCGAAATAAGTTGTATCATCTTAGGATGGAAGATGGAGATACTGTTATAGAACATCTAAATTCCTTTAATACTCTGGTAAGTCAACTTGGATATGTTAATATTATGGTTGCAGAAGAATATAAGTGTATTACTTTGTTATTTTCTTCGCCAGACTCTTGGGATAATCTGGTTGTAGCAATAGGTAGTACCACTCAATCTACATTGAAGTATGAGGATGTAGTTTCATCCTTGCTATCTGAAGATATGAGGTGAAAAAGAATGCATGGTCACAACACAGATGCTTTATTTGTAAGAGGGTGTACCCAAGACAGGAACCCTAGTAAGAATTCGGGATGGTGATCTTATTCTACAGGTAGATCTAAGTCTCCAGGAAAATATTTGAGGAAATGTTGGAAGTGTGGTAAAACAGGGCATTATAAGAAAGATTGCAAGTCTAAGAAGGTTGAAAAACCAAAGGGATCTGATAGTACCTCTTCCACTGAAGAAGGAGGTGATGTTTACCTGGAATCTACAAGTACACATGCAGACCATGATGTATGGTTGATCAACTCAGGTGCATCATATCATATGAATCCTCACAAGGAGTGGTTCTCTGAATATGAAAAATATGATGGTGGTGATTTATTCCTAGGAGATGACTCGATAGAAAAAATCATGGGACATGGAAGGGTTAAGTTGTTTCTAAAATATGGAAAGATTAGAACACTCCCTGGGGTTTTGCACATTCCAAAACTTTCCAGGAGCCTAATATCTGTAAGCAAGTTGGATGATACAGGAGTGGATACTATATTTGGAAAGAACACTTGCAAGATGGTACAAGGAGCAATGGTGTTTATGAGGGGAGTTTGGTGTGGAACTCTATACAAGTTGTTGGGAAACACTTATTATAATGGGTGTAACAATTATGTTGTCCTTGAGCAGACAAATAAATAAGACAAGACCAATATCGTCCCTGAAAAGAAGACCATGTTGTGGCATCAAAGACTAGGGCATATTAGAGAAAAGGGCCTTCAAACACTACACAATAAAGGCATGGTTGAAGGTATGTCTAATTTCACTTTGGATTTTGATTTTTGTGAACATTGCATATATGGTAAACAGAATCGAGTAAGATTCCCATCTAGTGCTACAAGAGCAAAGGGGATATTAGAGTTGATACACAATGATGTGTTTGGACATGTTCCTGTTCCATCCCTAGGTAAATCTATGTATTATGTTTCATTCATAGATCATTTTTCAAGGAACACGTGGATTTATTTACTTAGAAATAAATCTGAGGTATTTAATAAATTTAAAGAGTCTAAGGCTCTGGTAGAAAATCAGACATAGAATAAAATAAAGGTATTGAGAACAGATAATGGTGGAGAATTCTGCAAAAATGAATTCAAAGAATTTTGTAAGAAGTGTGGTATAGCAAGGTAGAAGACTACTCCATACACTCCTCAACAGAGTGGAGTTGCAGAAAGGATCAACAGGACACTGATGGAAAAAGCAAGGAGCATGCTCAGCGGTGCCGGGTTAGGACAAGAATTCTAGGCAGAGGCAGTGGGTACAACATGTTACCTGGTCAATCAATCACCTTCATCAGCGTTGGATGATAAAAATCTACAGGAGGTATGGTCTGCAAAGAAACCCTCTCTTCAACATCTTAGAGTGTTTGGTTTTGATGCTTATGTACATGTTTCAAAGGAAAATAGAAGTAAGCTAGATAAAAAGGCTAAAAAATGTATCTTTATTGGTTATAAAGATGGTGTGAAAGGTTATAATCTTTGGAACCCAGAAACAAAGAAAATTATTTACATTCGAGATGTTGTTTTCAGAGAGGTAAAAGATACAGGAATTCCTACCAACGCAAGACGAACCTGAGAAAATAGAGCTTGAGTTGGATGATGCAATATATGAATCATCTGAAGAAGAGGAAGTAGAAGAAGAAGAAGAAGAAGAAGAACCTCATACCCCAGTATTGAGGAGATTAATGAGAGATAAAAGGAAACCAAAAAGGTATAGTCCACCTGATTTCCGTTCCAATTTTTCTTTATCTATTACTGATGATGATCCAAGAACTGTGAGGATAGTAAACTCTAGAAGAAGGCCATGGTTGAATAAATGGATGCCTTGGATAAGAATGAGGCCTGGGATGTAGTTGAGTTGTCCAAATAGGAATTCCTACCAACGCAAGATGAACCTGAGAAAATAGATCTTGAGTTGGATGATACAAAATCTGAATCATCTGAAGAAGAGGAAGTAGAAGAAGAAGAAGAAGAACCTCATACCCCAGTATTGAGGAGATTAGTGAGAGATAAAAGGAAACCATAAAGGTATAGTCCACCTGATTTCTGTTCCAATTTTGCTTTATCTATTACTGATGATGATCCCAGAATTGCCAGGGAAGCAATAAATTCAGAGGATAGTAAACTCTCGAAGAAGGCCATGGTTGAAGAAATGGATGCCTTGGATAAGAATGAGGCATGAGATATAGTTGAGTTGCCAGCTGGAAGAAAATATGTTGGTAGCAAATGGTTGTTTAAGAAGAAGTTTAATGCACAAGGTAAAGTGNGGTTAGGACAAGAATTCTAGGCAGAGGCAGTGGGTACAACATGTTACCTAGTCAATCGATCACCTTCATCAGCGTTGGATGATAAAACTCTACAAGAGGTATGGTCTGCAAAGAAACCCTCTCTTCAACATCTTAGAGTGTTTGGTTTTGATGCTTATGTACATGTTTCAAAGGAAAATAGAAGTAAGCTAGATAAAAAGGCTAAAAAATGTATCTTTATTGGTTATAAAGATGGTGTGAAAGGTTATGAGCTTTGGAACCCAGAAACCAAGAAAATTGTTTACATTCGAGATGTTTTTTTCAGAGAGGTAAAAGATACAGGAATTCCTACCAACGCAAGACGAACCTGAGAAAATAGAGCTTGAGTTGGATGATACAAAATATGAATCATATGAAGAAGAGGAAGTAGAATAAGAAGAAGAAGAACCTCATACCCCAGTATTGAGGAGATTAATGAGAGATAAAAGGAAACCAAAAAGGTATAGTCCACTTGATTTCCGTTCCAATTTTTCTTTATCTATTACTAATGATGATCCCATAACTGTGAGGATAGTAAACTCTAGAAGAAGGCCATGGTTGAATAAATGGATGCCTTGGATAAGAATGAGGCCTCGGATGTAGTTGAGTTGTCCAAACAGGAATTCCTACCAATGCAAGATGAACCTGAGAAAATAGAGCTTGAGTTGGATGATACAAAATCTGAATCATCTGAAGAAGAGGAAGTAGAAGAAGAAGAAGAAGAACCTCATACCCCAGTATTGAGGAGATTAGTGAGAGATAAAAGGCAACCAGAAAGGTATAGTTCACCTGATTTTTGTTCCAATTTTTCTTTATCTATTACTGATGATGATCCCAGAACTGCCAGGGAAGCAGTAAATTTAGAGGATAGTAAACTCTGGAAGAAGGCCATGGTTGAAGAAATGGATGCCTTGGATAAGAATGAGGCACGGGATATAGTTGAGTTGCCAGCTGAAAGAAAATCTGTTGGTAGCAAATGGTTGTTTAAGAAGAAGTTTAATGCACAAGGTAAAGTGGAGAAATACAAATCTCAGTTAGTAGCAAAAGGTTATTCCCAGATAGAGGGAATTGACTTTGGTGAGATTTTTTCTCATGTTGCTAAGTTAACTTCTATTAGATTTCTTTTATCTATTGTTGCTTCTTTTGATCTTAAAGTGGAATAGATCGATGTGAAGACAACATTCCTACATGGGGATCTGGAAGAAGAAATCTACATGAAGCAGCCAGAAGTCTTTTTAGTGAAGGGAAAGAAAGAGTTGGTCTGTAAGCTAAAGAAGTCACTATATGGTTTGAAGCAATCACCTAGGATGTGCTAGCAAGCAATTTGTAAGAAGCAAGGATGATCACTATGTATATTCCAAGCAGGNTGGAAGAAGAAATCTACATGAAGTAGCCAGAAGTCTTTTTAGTGAAGGGAAAGAAAGAGTTGGTCTGTAAGCTAAAGAAGTCACTATATGGTTTGAAGCAATCACCTAGGATGTGCTACCAAAATTTTGACACATACATCCTTGTATTGGGATTTGTAAGAAGCAAGGATGATCACTATGTATATTCCAAGCAGGTTGGTAATCACTTCATTTATGTAGTGTTGTATGTTGATGACATGTTGTTGGTAGGAAATAACATGGATGTTATCAAGGAGGTGAAATCAAAGCTATCCTCCAAATTTGACATGAAGTATCTCGGTGCTGCTAATTTCATTCTGGGGATGGAGATTAAAAGAGATCGTGCAAACAGGAAAATCTAGTTGAATCAGAGAAAATATGTTTAGACAATATTGCAGAGGTTTAATACGCATGGAAGTAAACCGATCAAGGTTCTTATTCCTATAGGTGTAAATTTATCTGCAAATTAGTGTCCCAAGACACAGGAAGAAGAAGAGGACATGTCCCATGTTTCGTATGCTAGTGCAGTTGGCATTTTGATGTATGAAATGGTCTGTACTAAACCAGACATTGCACATGCAGTGGGAGTTTTGAGCAGGTATATGTCAAAACCAAAGAAGGAGCATTGGACAGCAGTAAAGAGTGTCTTCAGGTATCTTCGTGGCACCACTAGTTATGGATTTTTCTACCAAGGAAGACCGTGATTGGACAAAGTGTTGGGCATACATGGCTTTGTTGATGCAGACTAGATTGGAGATCTGGATCGCAGAAGATCTACAAGTGGGTATGTGTTTAAACTATTTGGAGGAGCAATCAGTTGGATGAACAAAAGGCAGGTTGTAGTGGCACTCTCAACTACATAAGTTGAATACATGGAAGCCACTCATGCAAGCAAGGAAGCAATATGGTTACAAAGATTATGTTTGGGTATTGGGTTGGTACAACAAGCAGTGAGATTAGATTGTGACAGTCAGAGTGCAATTTTCCTGGAAAATAACCTACTTATCATTCGAAGACAAAGCATATTGATGTTCAGTATCACTTTGTGAGAGACGTGGTTGAGGAAAAGAAGGTGTTGCTGGAAAAGGTTGACACTTTGAAGAATGTTGTAGATTCATTGACAAAGTCTGTGAGCAGAGAAAATTTCTCCTAGTGTAGAGTAACAATGGGCATTATTGCCCTGGATTGTTGACTATATAATCCCATGTACCCCTGGATGCAAAGAAAACAACAAGTGGGAGAATGTTGGGTATGTGTTATATTCTTTGCATGTGTGTGTGTGGGCACGTCAGATATGACAACTGCGTCTGACAATTCCTCGTAGTAGTGCTCAGTTTGTGACGTGTGCATCGGGTGCTTTCCTAGGGCGGTAGGTATGCCCCCCCTGGTTACACATAGCATTTGGGGCAACGTGCCAAATTTTTTTTTGGGTGGTTTTTTCTATTTTTAGCGGATTTTGCTATTTTTAGCAGTTTACTAAAAATAATCCAAGATTTAGGGATTAGGGTTTTGGTATCTACGGAATACATAAAAAAATTGTATATATGGTATAGTGAATGGTGGAATTCGATATAATGGATATAAGAGAGGTTTTCCTGGTTGAGGGCTTCCGATATAAATCTCATTATACTATGTGAATGAGCCATTGATTAAATTATGTTTTTCTTAAGAATCTATATGCATTGTTTTACTTCACAGGTTTAAAATTTACACATGGGCTATGTGTCTTGTTGTTACATACACACACCCTACACATGTATACTAGTACAATTAATTAATGGATTAATTATTAAACTAGATTATTAAGTATTTTATTGAATGGTTTAATGACTATGTAAATTATATTGCATACAAAAATATTTAGTAGCATTAAATACCTTATTTGACTTATATTGATGGTTGGYATRATGAATTAAATGAGTATGGTGGGTTTTTATGTACATTTTGKGGAAAATTGTCAAGTTATATTTATAAGTTAGCATGAAAAGAAAGGATTTGCATTTTATTTATTGTTATTTTATGTWAGTCATTTATATTTTARTTTATTTTAACTTTTCCYAAAAATATAGATAAAGGAGGATGATGRTTAATAATGAGGGTGGTTGAGGATACTTGGGGAAGTGGGTATGGAAACTTGATAAATAGGARGAGGAAGTGGTGATGAAGGAGGAGGAGGAGGAGAGGTTTGAGCATGTTGAGAAGTTGGGTAATTCTTGRAAGATTAATTTTTGTGATAGTCKWCTTAGAGCATATGTGTTTGTTGTTCTTGGAGTMATGGGCAYGGAGGGCCAAGAACCGAAATGTTTCTCGGAGCGATGAAKCCRGCTAGGCTCCTAGTTGGCTGGGAGGATTTCATTGTTTCCCTACGGGCAAGTGAAAAAAAAAATCTTGGAAGCATCTTTATACTACTGGTAGGACTACATTGCAAATGGTCATCTTCAACAGACTAGGGAGGAGGTATTTTACTTGGTATATTTTGTTATGTTTCTATTTAAATATTTTAATTGTAAAGTTAACTTCTTATTTATCTCATCCTATTATTTAGATTCATATATTTGAATTCAAATTTGGAATATTTAGCATTGGAAAAATTGTAAAAGAGTTATGAATATGTTGTAGGTTATTCCCTCTATGAAAGAAAAAAAAATTGTTTACACTTAATGCATGTATTTAAATTATCAAATATTATTTAGTATGATCTCATAGAAAAATGTTATAGTGGGGAGATCGAATGAGGCCCAACAATATCAATAATTTATCTAGTCAGGGACTTGGCCCCGAGACCTCTTGCATTATAATTGTAACACCCTTGTTTCCTCCAGTCTATAACTATAAGTGTTATTATGGAAAAGAAATAAGCCAACCCGTGCATGATCAAGGATAAACAATAGAGCTTGATAGATTTTGTAATGTGTGTGTGTGTGTGTGTGTGTGTGTGTGTGTGTGTGTGTGTTTGGTTTTTAATAAAATAGATAATGTTGAGTTACTGTTGAAGGGATGGCCTTCATAGGTTACGATGTCATAAGGGGAGTGGGAGAGAGGGAGGCCATCATTGTTTTGAATGAATCTACCATGAAGTACCCTATATAATTAAAATTATATGGATTTGAATTGTCCTTGGCCCTAGAAATTGACTATCAGTCAACATAGTAGTTAGAATAGTTCTCGAAGGAGTTAAGAATGGATGGGAAAGTACCTTCAGGAAGTTTTTGGCACGATCCATGAGGTACTAAGGGAATAAGACAAGAGGAAAAGGGGGAGAGTAAGGGCAGAAGGAATTACCAGAGAAACAGCTTGTGGAAATCCTCTCATGTCATCATATTCTAGCTCGAGGGTGGATGGTTGTAGTGAAGTTTAATGCAACCATGCCTACGATTGGGTGGAGAGTGGTTCTCTCTACAATAGTACTCAACATATCTAATTTTTTTGTAGATAAGTGTCTTGTCCACCTCTATGTATTGACATCATTATGTTTATGTTTAAATGAATCGTATAATATTTAGATGTAACCATTTGGTCTACAAATCAAATTGTGTAATCTAAAGACACCAAAAATTGTGCATAATGTTTAATTTCGTGAAGATTTTTACATTCTTGCTTGTGAATACTTCATGTCTTGTGAGAATTATTTATGAATGTATAATTGTGAATAAAGTTGTCTGGTATATAGGAAAGGATACAAATATTTATGGTTGTTATGCACATGTACAATTCAAGGTCTTTGTACTAACCTAAGGGGAGAGACATCCATACTCATTGTGTGTATCATTGTAATCCTATGGAATATGAATGCACTCTCATGCATATACACATAAATATACATATATACCTTGTTCTCCACAGCGTTGGAATGCCCGACCTCAACCAATCTTTCAAATAATAGGGTATTGTGAAGAAGCCCTAAGGAMACCATGGAGTACCTTGGTTAAGTGYGAGTACCCTCAAGGCTCGGTAAGACTTGAGAAGGAAATGAAGAAAGGTATCCAATAAAAGGATAAGTCCATGTGTGTATGTTTAAGTCAGTAGAGAAACCCTAATTTGTTTCAAAAGAATCGTGATTGTGGATTTGGCACAATGAATAAAATTGATCCCTTTATCGAGACATGGTCAACATGTGACCCCAGTTATCGATTGGGATAAAGGTAAAGATCATGACCCTTCATATGCGTTGAGCACAAATACCTACTTCTAAATTAACAAGTTTCATTGATTTGTATAGTAGTGAACATGGACAATCTTGGACCATTGGGTTCGTGGAAAGTACATGGTCAGATCCTCTTGGTCAGAATGACCTCGAAATCCTAAGCGACGATCTAGATCATCCATCGAGGTGAGGATGCAATGAAAACTTGATCTAGGTGTATATCAGTGGCCACCCACCTTTTCCAACTGGCTCTAAATAGTTTTCTGGCAATTTTGGTAATTTACTATTTTTAGTAGTTTTTCAGGTCCTGAACTTCCGGAGTTGTTTTGAGGCCCTAAATGATGGTTTTGGGAAAAAGGGGAGCAACATGGATTTTCCTTCATTTTTTATAACATAAAAATTGTATTCCTCGAATAGATATTTCTAATGAGGTATCGAGCGCCTGTAACACACCCACTACGGAATTCGCAAGTTTTCGGCCTTTTTCATCTTTTCTCCGATGAACAGAATCATTGAATCCCTACGGGACCTTATACATACCCTGCTACCCCTTAACTTCACTCATATGATCGGTGGATATGACCACAGGTTTTATCGGGGAGGTGCTCGTCAGCTTTCGTGATTCGGGAAATCACAGTGCATGTATTCCCCTTTCTCTCTTGTCTTTCGAAGGGCCGAAATCTGAAATGGATCTAACCGCTTAACATGGTTAACATCTACCCAGGTTAAGTCCAGGCAATCTACTCTTCGAGATTTTGCATACGGGACTTCGAGGAATGCGATGACAGGAGGTTTCACATCTGGGTCTCCCAGGAGCCGAAACTCCGAAAAACGCCAATTCTAAACATGCTTCACTATTTCGAGGTTTCCTCCATCGAGATTTTGGCGTATGTGACAACATGAGGTCTTGCACTTGGTTTTCCTGGGAAGACAAAACACTGAAGTATCATATTTATGTGCACTAGGCCATATCGAGACTTCGCAAGTCAGGATTTCAGGACTTGCAAGTACAAGGGAATACACCTTTGAGTATTTTGCTTTTTGAAATGCCGAAATATCATAACATGTTCACGTGTTGTCCTTTTAGGATTTCACCCATCGGGATTTCGGGACTTACGAGTACAAGGAAATACTTCCTTGGGTGTTCTGGGTTCTGAAACACCAAAAAGTCCTAACTCAACCATATGCCATCATTTCAGGTTTTCGTAAATTGAAGTTTCGAGTCTTGCAAGTACAGGAGAAATCACACTTAGATACCCCGGGTGCAGAAAAGTCGACATGCTTACTGGCTTCCACGTGTACTCTACAACTGGACGGTCCATGCACTCCCATGGGTCTTTGGGATTGAGGGTCTTTGGTAATTTTTTGTGGCTGTAGTTTACACTTATCAACAGCCTTAGGGGCTATATAACTCAAATTTGAACCAAGGTCAATCAAAATAGACACTAGATGATTGGAAATCATACCCTCTATTTCCACCACTGAAGCTTGGTGGTCAGCTTGGTTATTATCCAAGGCTGAATAAATTTGCGACACACTCATGGCCACATCATTGACGGTGATAGCTTCCTGGATGTTATAAATTCTCTGACTATTCTATTGTCGGTGTCGGCAATTTCTCAGTAGATGTTCTTCTCCACAACCCCAACATTTTAAAGATTCTCTCTTTGGGTTATCAGTCTTCACTGGTATGGATCCAGAAGTTTTATTTTCATCCAAGAAGGGAAAATTCTACTGGTGTACACTACGGGTTGGGAAGCTCATTCTTAGGTTTATAATTCTTAAATCCTGGGGAATTAATCCCCTTTTTTCTGAAATCTTGAACTATTCTTCTTCTTCTAGCCTTCGCGAGGTTCTATTCGAGGTCCAAGCTGTTCATAACAATATCTTGCCTTTCAGATAGTATCTTCTAGGGTCTTTGGTTCGTCAAATTCAATCCTATTCTGATAGTCCTTAGGTAGTCCACTGATGAATCATTGCACCTTTGCTTTTTCTACTTTTATGTAGGGTACATACCTCAGCAACTCGAGGAATCTACTGACATATTCCTCTATGGTGAGTTGCCCCAGCTTAAGTTCATAGAATTCTTTAGTCCTTTTGTCAAAATATCTTTCCAACAGATACTTATTCCTGAAGTATTTCTCAAACCATTCCCAAGAAAGGTCTTCTTCATGAATCCATTTTACATTATTAAGGTCTTCCCACCAAATGGAAGCCTTTACGTTCAAGTTGAAGGTGGCCACTCGGGCCTTCAAATTTTTTGAGAAGTCATGGACCCTGAAATACTTCTTTAGTCCAAGCAGCTAGGCCTCTGCTTCCTCTCCCTTATTTATTTCACCGTCGAAGGAGGGTGGTTTGGCCTTCCTGAATTCTTCGAATTTATGACCCTTGGACAACTTTCGCTTTTTCTGTCTTCTTCAGGAATAAAAACTAGTTCTGCTACTAGAAGAGTCCTCTGAACCGCTAGCTTCCTTCCTAGAGGAATCGTCCGATGCTTGTCCCTTAACTCTAGGATGGACCTCTTTCGAGGTTCTCCTCTCAATGTGGCCACTGATATGAACATGTTTATGTACTTCAGGTTCAAGCTTCATTTGTCTTTGTAGGTCGGATAAGCTCTGCAGTAAAAATGAATTAATTTATGTTTGTTTTTCTTGTTCTTTCATCATCCTCTCATTGTCAGCCTTGCAGCTTTGTAATTTGACCATGAGACTCCTCACAGTCTCGGCTAGATATGGAGGGGTCCCTACTGCCCTTCTTTCATCAAACTCTTCGTCTCTATTGTGGGATCCCTCCCCCACTTCATGGTGCGTCACCATTCTCTACGTCTGTAATTTTCCACGGTTGGTCTTCCGCTTTGTGTGCAAAAGAAAAATGTGGGTTGTTAGTCAATATTTATATTTATTATAACCAGTACATAATTCATATTTCTTTCACAAGCATCCACACAATCGGGGTTTTCATTCTAAACTTTGACCTTTTGATTTACGGGGTTAAGATAGAGGGTTACTCCTTTTAGGAGTGCTTCGAACGGAGCTTCTGCGCAACTC
>JASDQU010735942.1:209210-222750 GCA_032191745.1 Picea mariana | reverse complement strand
TATATATATATATATATATAATGTTAATTTACATTCGTTGACCTTGTATAGTAAGGTCCATTCAAAATCACACATTCACATCTTTGATTTTGCCACAGTTCTTGTCCAGCATAATTATTTTTACAGACTGGGGAAAACAGGGTGTTACAGCACCCCAAATGGAGATCGTATGCAAAAGTTACACCCCCAAGAAGTTGACATATCAACTTCCCCCATCAGGGCCCACAAACCTTTTGGCTTTTCATCTTCTGGGGTTAGGGTTTTGGATTTTCTTATGGTTAAAAGGCCCTTAGAGCCTCATTGTAATAATCATCTTCTTTTCAATGAGTGCAACCATCACATCTCTTCTCAAAGATAAGCCGCCACCATTCCAGCAAGCTTGTTTTCCGCTGCATTTTATAGTTTTAGCTTATTTCCTTATTGAATAGAAAACTAGTTTTATTGTATCTCTGTTATTTTGTGTTAAGCACCTGTTAATAATATGTATTCATTTCGTTCTTCTCATAAAATCCAGATCAGTGGTATCAGATCAGGCTATCTTGATCATTTTTTTTCAGTGCATGTCCTCGATGAGGTCCGAGTATAGAAAGTTGGGTCTTGATCTTATCTTTCTTGAAGACAATCTCTCTCGCACACCCAAGAAACCCTCCATGGTACAAGAAAAGAAAAATAACGGAGGACGATCCTATCAATCTGTTGCTTGAGCAAGCTCTCATGTGACAGATGGACGAAATGATGGAGAATTTTTCCCACATCCTTCAATGCAGGCCGATAGCAACAAGCACATCTTCATCAAACAACCACTTTAGACGCACCTCACCTTTCAAGGTACAAGTTAATTTTGATATTCCTATATTTGAAGGACAGATAGATGCAGAAGCCCTAGAAAAATGGTTAAACCTATTAGAAGGTTATTTCTCTATTCATAATGTTTTTGACAGAGAAAATATCACCTTTGCACTCCTTAAATCTCTCCACCATGTCAAACATTGGTGGGAAACTTACTAGTAGCAGAGTTCCACAGAGGAGTCTAGAATATATGGGGCCTAGCCCACGTGGGATTTTTTGTGGATACGATAAAGGAACAATATTACCATGTCGGCAACTATGAGGACCAATACATGAGATGGACCACACTGTGGCAAGAGAGGGGCCAAGCAGTTTTGGAGTTCACAAATACTTTCCATACCTTGCGCACCAAGTTAGGTATCAAGGAATTCAAATGAAATTTGGTTCTAAAATACTACAGGGCTCTACACAGATACATCCAAACTGAAATGGATTTTCTAGACATATCATCACTCGGTTCTACTTATCAATATGTTGTTAAAATCGAGCAAAATTTTAATCACCAAAACAAATGGGATTTCAGATCTACAAATCCACAACAACCAAAGTATGAGAAAGACGGCCCTAACAAACAGCTTCTTGAAAACCAGTCTAAGCTATAGGAAAAGAAGGGTGATGAAAAGATGAAGAAGGACATCAGAAAATGGCGTGATTTCCACAAAATCCCATGGCACAAAACTGATGAATGTCACTCAAAAAATTCATTGGTGGTCGAGATTAAAGACAAGGAGTCGAACCCTAATTGGGAATCTAGTTCTGAAAATACCGGTAAAAGATAGATCATTGATGAAGACCCCAATGTTATTGTCATGACCATAGCAATTCAGCCAAAAGAACCAACGGATCCTGAAGAGGGGGAGTGCCTTTTTCATTCATAGATGTGTGTGAAGGGAACCCCGCTTCATTTTATTGTTGATAGTGGAATCCAAAAGAACCTCATCTCAGCAGAGGTCGTCAAACAATTGAGATTGTCGAAAACACCACACCCACAACCATACAACATCGGGTGGCTTCGCCAAGGACGAGATCTTCATGTCAGCCAGTAGTGTTGATTGTCATACGACATCCAACCCTTCAAGGATGAGGTATTATGTGATGTTTCCCCATTGGATGTTTGTGATGTTTTTTGGGGCCAACCATATATGTGGAAGTGCCATGCTATTTATGAGTCTCGACCACATAGTGTCATTGTTACTCTAGGGGGTCATATCTACAGAATACCAAATGTAGTTCCAATTATTGTCCCACCTAAACAGTGCTGCAAGGTAGTATCTCATACTACAAAATTCAGCGTCTTCACAATATGTTCAAAAGGGGAACATAGTGGTACTGCAACCACTACAACCTCGGCCCAAGCACCTTCTATCGATTAGAAGCAGGTCGACAAGATTGCAGAAAAACACAAAGATTCCTTCTGCACACATTCATCTCAGATATCCCGATTGGTTGAACAGAGTCAACCCCTCCAGCAATAGGTTCGTGAAAACATTCCACATGCTAAGCAGCACAAATTGTCCAACAAGGCAAGAAGCTCATCAAGATGCAGATTCAGGAAACACTTTTCCCTCTCACCTAGGCACTCAACACAATGGAGACCATTTATTCCTAAGGAGGGAGGATTGATCCAGGTGGATATCGGTGGCCACCCACCTTTTCCAACTAGCTCAAAACAGTTTTCTGAAAAATTTTGGTAATTTACTATTTTTAGCAGTTTTTTGAATCCTGAACTTCCATAGTCGTTTAGAGGCCCTAAACATCATTTTTTCGGAAAACAGGGAGCAACACAGAATTTCCTTTGATTTTTATGACACAAAAATTGTATTCCTTAGATAGATATTTCTAACGAGGTATCGAGTGGCCCAAATGGAGATCGTATGCAAAAGTTATGTCCCTGGGAAATTGACGTATCAACTTCCCCCATTGGGTCCCACAAACCCTTTGGATTTTCATCTTCTGGGGTTAGGGTTTTGGATTTTTATTATGGTAAAAAGGCCCATAGAGCCTCATTGTAATAATCATCTTCTTTCAAATGGGCACAATCATCACATCTCTTCTCAGAGATAAGCCGCCACCATTCCAGCAAGCTTGTTTTCGACTGCATTTTATAGTTTCAACTTATTTCCTTATTGAATAGAAAACCAGTTTTATTGTATCTCTGTTATTTTGTGTTAAGCACCTAATAATAATCTGTAGTCATTTTGTTCTGCTCATAAAATTTGGATCAAAACTCCACCGTATATCTTGGTGAATCTCATTGGAACGGGACCAAGGGAAAAATGCAATGCCATCACAACATACCCTGCTAACTAGCATCGCCACGTGTCCTAGTAGAAGGAGGCCACATGTCACCCTAAGAAGGTTCCATGTGTCACGTAGTTTTTTCATAATCAAACAAGGGCCCACACGGAATATGGATGCCACATGTCAAGCGGTACATATGACATGTACCACCCCATGGGTCATGTCATGTGTCAATAGAAGATGGAAAAATGACTAAGTGTTGAGAATTCTCAGACTCATGAAAGTTAAGATCTTAGAATCCCACCTCCATGAGTTCGCAAGTTCGCAAAAGGAAAAATGACTAAGTGTTGAGACTTTTGGGACTCATTAAAGCTAGTATTGTAGAATATTACCTCCACAAGTCAACGAAGAGAAAAATGACTAAGTTTTGAGACTTCTAAGACTCATGAAAGTTAAGATCATATAATCCCACCTCTGCAAGTCTGCGAAAGGAAAAATAACTAATTGTTGAGACTTTTCGGACTCATGAAAGCTAGTATCATAGAATATTACCTCTACATGTTCATGAAGGGAAAAATTATTAAGTGTTGAGACTTCTCAAACTCATGAAATTTAGGGTCCTAGAGTTCCACTTCCACAACTCCGTGAATCCGCGAAGGGGAATAATGGATAACTGTCGAGATTTTACAGGTAGACTTGTGAAAGGAAAATTATATAGATATGTGGCCAAGAGCCCGTAAATATTTGATTTCATGAATATAAAGGTGTTTTCATCGAATATTCCTTGAGTAAGAAAAGAATGTTGGAGATGCAAATGGAAGAAAGAAAGACAAGTTAGATAAGCCAAGAAAAAAATTGAACACCCCATACCTTAGAAGCCCTTAAGGGGTCATGTATGTTACAAAGTGGTATCAAAGAAGGAAACTACACTTAGCCTACTTGGGCTCATGAATGAGTTGAATAATTTCTATTAGAAAATTATAAAGGAAAGGATATAATTCCCTACCCTATTTAAAAGGACCCACTAATACCAGTTGGGTGACCAACTACTTAGGCCTTTGAGTGCGTTAACATTTGTTGACCAAAAGATAATTTTTTCGGGATATAGCAGGAGTCCAAGGGGTGTTAATAACACCACCCATAAGAATGCAACTATGGCCTTAGTTACCACCAGTTGTTCACATTAGTTAACTCACATGTGACTTATGTGGGTGCTTCTCGTCAGAACTGCTAACCCTTTAACATAATTCATGACCACTTTCACGTTGTATAACGACATGGACCATTGATCTGACTGTAATCAACGATCAAGACTTAAAACTTACCCACCCATATTTTAACCATAGAAAACCTGACCAACAATGGGCATTAATAAACCATCAAATCCTAGAGTTCCTAAGTCCCCATTTTACCCAGCACATGGAAGCCCAATGGAATTCATTATGCAATGATTAACCCTGGAATCTTGAGAATAGTAACCCGACAAATAATTAATCACGGGGATTTATCAAAAACCTTCTTATGGGAGAGAGGAACATGATTATACGTTGTATTTGTGCAACTAAATAGGGACTGTATACTATTATAAAACACTATATTTCTACAGCATAATATCAGTTTACAAATGTGCCGTGTTTTTTCTTTTAGATAATGGACAAGTTGACTAACAGAGAATTGTTGATTTTCAACACTTAACAAGTCTAATGTTTTTCCAAACAAGCTCTAATAATAGTGATGGTGACCCACCATGAATGGGGGGAGAGTTCCCATAACAAAGAGAAAGAATATAATGAAAGAAGAATGGCAAAAAACCCTCCAAACTTGGTTGAGACTGTGAGAATTCTCAGGGTAGAGATGCAAATCTTTAAGGATGACAATGATCGGCTAATGAAAGAGCAGGAAAAATAGATTGAGATAAATATGGTCCTACTGCAATGTTTGTCTAAACTACAATGGAAATTGCAACATGAGCTAGCTTCCAACAACATGGAAAAACATCGGCGTGAGAAAACCTAGTTTTTTCCTAAACTGTAGAGGCATGGACCTGAAAGCAGCAATGAAATAAGAAACCCTCTTAAGAAGGATCCTCATGGAGAAAAGACACATACCAAAACAAAAATTCATCTGAGGATTTCTCTAGTGAAGGAGTATAAATATCCACAGGACTGTCCAATAGTAAGACCAGTTTCCATTCCCAGAAGAAGGGGAAGAAAAGGAAGTACTCCAAGGGCAAGAACCCTAGGGAATTTAAGAAAGACAAACCACCTACTTTTGATGGGGAAATAAAAAAAGGGAAAGAGGCATAATCTTAGATACTCGACTTGAAAAAGTATTTCAGAGTTCATAACTACTCTTAGAACTTGAAAGCTCAAATATCTATATTCAATTTGAATGGAAAGGCCTCTATCTGGTGGGAAGACCTTAGGAATTTAAAAGGAATCTAGGAAAAGGGGTTGACCTGGAATAAGTTTGAGAAATACTTCAAGAAGAAGTGCCTTTTTGGGTGGTACTATAATGAAAAGATGAAGGTGTTTTATGAGCTCAAATTTGGACACCTCGCTATAGATGAATACATCAACAAATTTATGGAACTTATGAGGTATGTACCTTACATAAAGGAGGAAAAGTTAAATATGCAGTGATTTCTTAGTGGGATGCCTCAATCCTTCCAGAACATGATTGAACTTGATGAACCTAAAACCCTAGAAGATGCCATTCAGAAGGCTAGATATTTTTATGAGCAACTCAACCACAAAAAAAATCCCCCCACGGAATGGAAGAATAAAAATAAAATAGGACTCAAGAATATGGGAGTTAAACCTTTAAGGTTCAAGAATTTTGGGAATAATTCTATGATAGGATTCCCTACCAAAAGTGTGAATCGGTAGAACTTCTCATATCAAGGTGGATATAAGACTATTGGATCATGCCTAGGTAGGAATGAAAACAAAAAGAAGGAGCCATTGAAATGTTGGGGTTGTGGAGAAGAACACATCCTGAGAGACTATCCTCATAGGTATCCAAACAACAAGGGAGTTTACAATGTCCAAGAGGCTACCACAATTGATGGTGTGGCCAAAAACCTACCAAAACTCCATGCATCTTTGGACAATAGACAAGCAGACCACCAACCTCGATGATGGAAATGGAAGGTATGGTCACCAACCATCTCATTTATATTATGATTGACCCTAGTTCTAATATGAGTTATATTTCTCCTCAAACTGTTGAGAAGTGTACATTATAGCCAGCAAAACACACTAATCCATGGCTAGTACAACTGACCACAAGAACAAAAAGAAGTGTCATAACAGCATGCCCAATCATCGTGAATTAGTTTCCCACCCAAGACACCTTAAACATTCTTCCTCTAGGATCATACGGCATGTAGATCGACATGAATTGGTTGGTTTCCCATAAAGATAAATTGGAGGACTATTATAACAAAACCTTAGAATGTGAAGATTACAAAGGGGAGAGAAGAACCTTACATGGGATTCAAAAACATGTCTCATTAAGAAGGATATCAACCCTCCAAATAGAGAAGTATTGTAGGAATGGGTTCCCTTTGTATGCAACACATGCATTAGATTTTGTTAAGAACCAAAAACCAAGCCTATAAGAGAACCCTATACTAAAACATTTTAGAGATGTGTTTCTAGAAGAGGTACCAGGGTTACATTCCAAGAGAGATATCTATTTATCAATAGATCTTGTACCTGGATCAGTGCCAATGTCTAGAGAACCCTATAGTATGAGTACCCTAGAGTTAGTTGAGATCAAATTGCAATTGAAGGAAATGCTAGATAAGGGGTACATTTTGCCTAGTGTGTCTCTCTGGGGAGAACCAACATTATTTATCAAGAATAAGGATGGCACACTTAGGTTTTTCATAGTTCATAGGCAATGAAAATTAAGAACAAGTACACCCTACCCATGATTGATGACTTATTTGGCCAATTAAGAGGAGCCACCATCTTTTCCAAGATTTATTTGAGATCCTGTTGATGGGTCCTAAATCCATTTAGTTCAACAGCATGAAACAACCCCACCACCGAGGCCCAATTAGACTCTGAAACGTTTAATAGTGGAATGGTTCTCCATATCTAGTGATCCAGCCAATTAATTGATGAGCTTTACATTTTCTTGCAAAGGCGTCTCCTTCAGTTCGTACTTTCTCTTTTTGTATTTTCTCTTAGGTTGGACTAATATAAGATGGAAGCTAGTATAAAACAACTTGACAACAAAATGGGAAAAGGTTTTAACTACTAGAGAAGAGGTTGAGCTTGGGATAACCTGCTACTCAAACATCCAGATGACAATTTTATACCACAAGCCTAGTATTAATACATTAACCATGTGAGCATCCAACTATTGTCTAAGATATTTAATTATCAGAAAGAAAACACACATGCGATAAATAATGGCAAGTGAAATAATTCACCTCCTCTGATCATCTATCACACAGCAACACAACGATTCATCTTCATCATTAAAGAAAAGAACTAAAAAAACATTGCATCATATAACTTAACAATAAATTCAATAGCTCTTACTTGTTATAGCATCCATTCATGAGACAAGATAGGAAATAGTTCTTCTATATGCCCAATCACACATGCATTTGATGAAATATAACGTGTCTCTTGTCCAAAAGGACTTATCAATTACAGGTAGCTCCAAAATAATTGTTAATAAACCAGAAAAGGAGAGTTTCTTGAAAAAAACATCGACCCTTGACTAATCGGTCGATGCTCTTATTTACAACATAAAATTTACTAAAAATAATGGCTAAAATGCAATTAAGAAAAACAAAACTCACCACGTGGCATTCTCTCCTAACAGTTTTCTAACAGTCATATCAAGATATCTCTTTAAAAGGGTGGCACTTCTCATACTTAGACCAGCTGATGAACAGCTCCTCGCAAGTGTTACCATATGGGAACCTGTGTTGTTCCATCGGGGCTACGTAAATTTCTTTGATTTCTACTGCATGCGCCTGATACTTCACCAGACTGGTACTTAACTACTGTAGTATAGCCCGAGCTTTGATTGGGTGTTCCATAAATTGTTGCACCTACCTTGGCGTTGTGTCGGTCACATTTGCTAGTCTTTCATCCCACCAAGAATCTTGATTGGTGTGCGATTGGACTATGTCGTGCAATTTGACAAAGTCATCACGCATGCCAACTTTGGGGAGTTCAATATATTTCATCACCCTGCTATTTTTTCTGACCCAATTTCTTTCGGATTTCTTGGCGAAGTTACTAAGCCAATTTTTCTCAATAGTCGAAGGCGTCTTTCTTGTAATAGGAATTAAAATCGTTTAGAGATTGTGTATAGAAAAACACTTGGAAAAATATGTGTATAAAACGTGAGCATGAAGAATCCAAACTGGTGCATACCTGTAAATATTTTTAAACCTGGTTGTTTGATCCTTACATGATCTGTGCGACCCTACAAATTTCCTGCATCGTTTATGTTAGCGCCATCATTTTTTTTTTAGTTAGGGTGGGTTACATGCACGCGTCGTAGCATGAAAGATTAGGTACAGAAAACAAGAGATTCGAAGTCACACCAGTGGCTATTTGGCCTTTGGGGTCGGGAAAGGATGTCAGAGCCAAATATGTGCCAAAAGTACAAGTATATTCCAAAAGGGTCAAATCCTGTCATAAGGGAAGTCATTAAGCGCCTCATGTCAAAGAAAGTTTCTCAAATAGAATTCACATTAGCAAATGCATAAACCATCATCGGCTCATCATGGAAGATGGGGAATTAAAAACAAATTGAAGTGATCGTACCACACACCCTATGCAACTCCTATTGGTTGCATCTCACATGCCCCAGATCATACTCATCGCGTAGATGTAACATGAAAATTCTTTAAAACATCCTATCGCTAGGAATTCAATGTTCTCTGGCATGTTTCAACTCACTACCTGCTCTGTTATAAATTCTAGATGTTTTGCATGTGTTCTACTTACCAGTTGAGCTTATGCATTGTTGGTAATTCATCTTGTGAGTCCAGTTTGATCAAATTCTTCGTTTTGGGCCCTTTTCAATTCACCCACGCACAGAGAAGATACGATGTCGCACTATGGGAACTCCTCAAAATGCAAGATGGGGCCTATGAGGTAGCCAAAGAGCTAGGATTGAGCCCCAAAATTTATGGGATTCGTTCTTAATTGCATTAGGTCTTCCTGAGGCTTCAAAGGGAGATTCTTACCTTCGCATAGAAACAATGGTATTGCCCCATGCGGAGGCCGAAATGGAAGAATTTACGTCTGAATGACATAGGTCAGAAGCCACACTTCCTCAACAATAGATACCATGGAGGAGAGGAAGCCCGGGAAGAATAAGGAAGTTGGGGAAGACAAAATCTTGTTTGGTTCGAGCACAAGATCAGTCTCCGAGGAGTTACTAATGCACATTATCTAGATAGAGCCTGTTGAAATCACAAGTCGGGGAAGTGAGGGTAGAATGAGGAGGATGAATACCTTGGGTTCTAATATTCAAGAGCCTAATCAATAGCTAGAGCAAGCAGAACTCACCATTGCTGAACTTTACTAGGAAAATAGAGAATTACGATGGCAGTTGGTAGCAAATACCCTTGAGGTGTCATCACAACAAGGTCATGAAGGGAATGTAACCTGGCTGAAGAGGCAGCTTCGGGAAGCACAATATATGATTGTGTAGCTTCGTGAAGTGAAAAGGGTGCCAGAATAACAAAATATGAAAAATCCTCAGGGAGCGCAAAGCAATTGGGGAGAAAGTTCGCGTGCAGAAGAGGCATGATTGGCGAACTCTATTTTTGTATTCTCAGATGTGACACAAAAATTTTCCAGTTTCCCTTTTTTGTGTAAATATTCATGTTCTTAATGTAACCGGGTTGGTTGGCCAAAGGAGTAGACAGTGTCTACTATATGTAACTTGAGCTCAATGGAAATCTAATATATAAAGTCTCGAAAATTTGACAAAAGGATTCTGGCTGTAGCGGTTGAATCCATCGTTTCTTCTCTTTCTGTGTGTATCTACTATGTTATTTTTCCAAATTTTCTTGTAAGTTGTTAGCCTCGATTTTATGAGTTTATTTGTATTTTCATTGATATCATTCCGCGAAAAACATCTGACAGTGATCGATTTCATCGTATGATGCTGATGTGGCACCAATGACTTGGGATACGTGGTATTGAAGACCGAGAACTTAGCTCACGGGTAATGGTCAAACTCAGGACTTTGTTCAAGTCGAGCACTCTAAGCTAAACTTGAGAATGTCGATGTCGAAAAGGTATCGGGGATCGACCTTCAGAAATAAACCTATCGCATAGTTTCCTTGTTATTTATCATCCTCGAAAACCTCCGATACCGAATATGTTTCGGAATTCGACAATCGACGAAATCATTTATTTCTTCGCTCAATGCTTACTCTTTTCTTCCTTTGCCGATGCCGAAGGGAATCGATTGTCGGTGATATCCTCGCATGATGTTTGTTGCGAAAGAACAACTTCCATTAGCTAACGCCAATGAACATTGGTGCTTGGCAACCTTGGTTCTCTTGAGTGATTTTCTCTCATCTTTAACTCTTTCCGATGCTGAATTTTAGCATGTCGAGGAAATGTTTCGGCTGTCAATTCTTTAATTAAGTGTTAGTATTTTAAGTTATGATGATTTTCACATGTTCAAGAAAAATTTTAAGGACTAAATGAGAATCAAGACGATTAATCAAAGGAAACATTTTTCACAACGAAGATGAATCATATAGTGAAAAATATCAAGTGGTACCTATTAGGACCACACAATGTACCTTTTTTCCCATACTCTTTTCCACTATTACACTCTTGATCACCCACATTTAAACTCATATTATCACTTTATATTATCATTCCAAAGGTATACAACGTCCCTTCTCATTATTATACATTTAATCTATTTTGCATAATATTTTACATCACTCTCGTACTTAACCATTGATTAGAAATGTATAAGTGCTGAAATAGTTTAAACTGCAGATTAGCATTTGAGGCCTGTTGCTAAAACAACAATTCACAGAAGCTGTTACATAGTCCATGGTCAACGATGCTGAAACACAGAAGATGTTACATGGTTGATGATGTTGAAACACATAGGAATCCGTTACATAGCCTAGGACCAACAATGCTGAAACACAAAGGAAGTCGTTACACAGTCCGCGGTCAACGACAACTCACACAGATTACCAACCATCACTGCTACATGAGAAATACTGAAACAGTCAAGAGCGCAAATCCTGTGGCTGAAATAGCCCGCGATTTGCGGTGCCGAAACAGCATGCAGTAGCAACAAGAAACTGTCACTCCATACGTAGCAGCAACACCTCATTCAGCACTTGTAATAGCATTCTGTTGCGGGATACTAGGATGTCCTATTCCGGTTTAGAAAAGTCGATCTGACTAAGAATAGGACTCAGATATACATCTGTAATTTTTTATCAATTGTATCGAAGGGGTTCCCTCTTTAAATAAGAGGAAATCATCATTTGAAAGAATCCCCAGTTTATGTATTAAGAAAGCTTCAGAGAGAAGGACGCACTTCATTTTCCAGATTGTAATATGATCCATTGATAGATGAATAAAAGATTGTTTTGAGCATCCTTCTCTAGCCTTTTCATCTCAGGGGAATCTTGTGAGAAGGGAGGGCCCACCTTCTTCACAAGATTCACTTGTTAGTTTTATAGTGTGTTAGTGTAATTTCTATTTATGCCTTGATTAACTTTTGTCTTACTGAAGCACTACTTTTAATGAATTCTGCTTTGCTGAAACACTATTGAACTCTATCTTGTTAAGAACTTTATTTTATTGAATGTTACATTATATTCACGAAGTTCATAATCATTTTAATTAGCAATCTTGTGTGATGATTTTATGAGGTTTTCTAATCAGAGACTGGGCTAAAGGTTCCTGCTTAATGGAAGGGATTAAAGGGTCATGTTCTCTATAGAATTAGTTAGCTTTCAATTATTTTCTTGAGTGTGCTAATCAGAGACTGGTACTAAAGGTCACTACTTAATGGAAGGGATTAAAGGGTCCTGTTCTCTGTAGAATTAGTTAGCTTTTAGTTATTTTCACAAGTGTGCTAATCAGAGACTTGGTTAAAGGTTCCTGCTTAAAGGAAGGAATTAAAGGGTCCTATTCTCTGTTAGAAGTAGTCAGCTTTCAGTTATTTTCACAAGTGCGCTAATCAGAGACTGGGTTAAAGGTTCCTGCTTAAAGGAAGGAATTAAAGGGTCCTGTTCTCTGTTAGAAGTAGTCAACTTTCAGAGACTGGGTTAAAGGTTCCTACTTAATGGAAGGGATTAAGGGTCCCGTTCTCTGTTAGATAGAGTTAGTCTCCTATGCATTAATGATTTCATGAAAGTGTGTTCTTAAGAAATAAAGTGTTGAAGTTCCTGCTCAGGAATAGGGTCATGTTCTCTGGTTACAGAATAGTTGTTCTTTCCTATTGCAGTTGTTATTTCAATGTAATCCAAGATTCTTTAGATTGATCATCTCTTTAAGCTCTGCAATAAGTAGTTTTCTTTTCTGTAATTCAAGCTAGAACTTCAGTTCATTCAAGGCAAGTGTGATTAATATAGTTTCCTTTACTACAACTCTAAGTTTTTTTTGGAATTGAGCATATATATTGCATGGTTATATTTGAAATAAACAAACTTCCCTGGGTTGACAATTTATGTATCACTTGATTGTTTGAATTAATTAAGCAATTATAGTAACCAACATTTTGGCATCGTTGTCGGGGAAGGTAATTATAGATTTCAAAAGCACTTATGATTTTTCAGATACAAAGATTGCATGAAAGGACACGGAAAACCCAAAGATATTGACCCTACAGGTGGCAAGGGAAAAGGAAAAGGAGGAAGAAAGACTTACATTGACGAGATTATATCAAAGTCTGAATCTACTGCTCAACGACCAAAATCTCGAAAACAAAAGTCCCAGCCTTCATTTCAAGCAAACTTTGAAACAGGGAAAGAAGTTTGGAGTCCTGAGACAGTCCAGAAGCCAGTAGGAGACATTGAGGACAGAGAAAGTGCAGGAGGGGAGCAGACAAAGGAAAACATGGATGAGTACAATGAAGAATTCCATCACGAAGAATAGGTAGGTCCTAAAGGGGAGGTAAATGATGAAAACTCTTTCTCTACATTAGGATTTCCTATTGGCGATCTTCCTAGAGGAGTATCCCCCATGAAAAACATTCCACTCTTAGCATTACCTAATTTTCATGGGTTGTCTTCAGAAGATCCTGATGAATTTCTTTTTGAGTTTGATATATTATGCATAAGTTATGATTATGTTTATAATGCTAAAAAATTAAAGTTATTTCCAGCAAAACTAAAAGGGAATGCACTAAGATGGTTTATGAGTCTTGGAGGCCATGTAATCACAACATGGGACCAAATGAAACAGAAATTCCT
>JASDQU010735942.1:192401-209160 GCA_032191745.1 Picea mariana | reverse complement strand
GAAAGAGGATGAGAATCTGGAGGACTTTGTAGAAAGGCTACATTATAATCTACAAAGATCTAGTCACCCCAATGTAAGTAAAGATATTCTAAAAACTATATTATTAAAAGGAGTAAGGGATGACTGTCTAGATATGTTGAATATGCTTGGAAAAGGGGACATATCTAAGGAATCATACGATGAAATTGTCAATTTATGCAAAAGATGTTCAAGAGGAGCTTCAAGAAATAGATCAAACAACAGGGACACCACATTTTCAAGAGTCCAAAAATCATCTAGTGGGGGAGAAACAAGAGCCGAGATAGGTAATTTACTTGAAGGTTTTAAAACTGAAATGTTAAGCTCTTTTGCCTCACAAATTGACACCCTGCAGATTAAGAAAAAGCAAGCAGAAGAAAAAGCAGCCATGTCCATCTTTTTCTCTCAATGCAGAGATAAGCACCCACAAAGAGAATGTCCATTGGACAAAAAGCCAATCTGCACCATCTGTGACAAAGATCATGAAACCCAACATTGTCCATCTTTACCAGGGATCAAGGCAACATTACAACCAACGGACGAAGAAGCTGAAGCTGTCTATCTGCTGACATAGAGAAGGCAATGGAAACCGTGGGGACAAGGTATGAATCCTAACATGCCATTTGCATCTTCTAATCATTGTAATAATTATCCTTCTTTCAATCAAATGAGTTACCCCCCCTATAATCAAATGCAATACACTAATCAAATGAATTACCCACAAAATTACCCACCCATGCAACAAACTAACCCACCCTCTGTTGATCCATCAATGTGGACCCCTTGGCCTCCACAGCAACAACAACCATATCAAAACCAATGGAATCAAAATTGGAGAGGACAATAACCCCCCTTCCAAAATCAATTACCTCAATCACAATTTCTACAACCACTCTCCTTACTATCAGGTACTCCCCCAAACAATCAAACGATGAGACCCCAGCTACCTGTACAACCTAACCCTAACCCGAATAATAAAGTTGTGCAGTGCATTGATATTTATAAATAGCCTACACTTTCTCCTCTCCCTGTGCAATGCAACGATATTCATTTACGATCTGGGAGAATAGTGGAACCGGCCATAGCTGATGTTACCTCTTCTGATAAAGAGGAAACAAAGGAGGATGATGTACCTGAAGAGGTACAATCATCCTCTAACAATGCTGCTGAAATAGAAAAACCACCATTTCCTGAGCGTTTAGCCTTAACTAAAATGCCTGAGCCACCAGCCTTCAATCTTCTAGGGGAATTACAAAATTTATATGTCAAAATTCCTCTACTACAATCACTCCGAGACGTACCAATCTATGCCAGGACGATGTGAGACATTTGTGTTAAAAAGCTTGGTAGGAAAATTAAGGATCCCCTTACAGTCCATGTTATGGGAGACTTTTCTGCACTAATGTCAGGTAAAACTCCCCCAGTTAAATATGGTGATCCCAGCCACCCTACCGTTACATTACAAATTGGAAAAACGATAATCCCTCGATTCCTTGTAGACCTAGGTACCACTATCAATATCATGACTCTGGAAACCTTACAACTGCTATAATTGAAAAATGAAGTCAGAGACACCCCAACTATCCTAGAATTGGCTGACCGATCCACAATTAAACCAGAAGGAGTCATTGAAGACCTCAGTATCTCTGTGGAATCCTGGAATTATCCAGTTGACTTTATGGTACTACAACCCAAAACAAATTTGGGGGGCCACCCTCTAATTTTGGGTAGACCTTGGTTAGCCACAACATATGCTTTTATGAGCTATAGATCAGGCTCAATAACAATTTCAAATGGTTATGAAACTAAACATCTTACCCTCTACCCTCATGCTACACCCCTGATTAATAATGATAATTCTGTATGGGTAGATTTTGATGATCAACCTACTCAACCACTTTTGACTATCGGACAAGCCTTAAGCCTGAAAGACTCGACCGAGGGTGAAGTAATTAATAATTTTATTTGCGAACCCTCCTCTGTGACTCCAGAAACTCATAACCAACTAACTGCACTGTTGGAGTCTGATAATCAAGAAAACCTCAACTCGGAAAGCCCACCTCAAACATCTAACACCATCTCCTCTAAAATCATACCAGTAGAAATTGAACCTGGAAAAACACTAAACATAAACCCTAATTTGACAGATACTAAAACACAACAATTAATGAAGTTACTTCGGGAAAATAAAGAAGCATTCACATGGGATTACACAGATATGAAAGGAATCTCTCCTGAATTATGTACTCATCGAATATATATTAAGGAAGATTGTCGACCGATCTACCAACCTCAACGACGAATGAACCCTAATTTAAGAGAAATTCTCAAAGAAGAACTTCAAAAATTGCTCAATGCAGGGTTTATCTATCCTATATCAGACAGTGAATGGGTGTCCCCATTGGTAATAGTTCCTAAGAAAAACGGGAAATGGAGAGTATGTGTGGATTATAGAGCTTTAAATAAAGACACTCAAAAAGATCACTTTCCATTACCATTTATTGATCAAGTGTTAGATAATTTGTCAGGGAAGAAATTTTTCTCATTTTTAGATGGTTTTAGTGGGTATAACTAGATCAAAATTGCACCTCAAGATCAAGATAAAACCACTTTTACTAGCCCTTGGGGAAATTTTTCTTATAGATTCCTTCCATTTGGACTATGTAATGCACCAGCAACATTCCAAAGAGCAGTTTTAGGAATCGTTTTTGATATGCTTAAAGACTCTATGGAAATCTTTATGGATGACTTTACTCCTTATGGTGTCTCTTTTCAGGAAGCACTGCAAAACCTTGAGAAAGTAATTAAACAATGCATACAAGACCAACTCTCCTTAAGTACAGAAAAATGTCATATGATGATGAGTGAAGGAATAGTGCTTGAACATTTTATCTCATCTCAAGGAATTCAGGTAGATCCATCCAAAATACAAGTCATTAAGAATCTTCCTACTCCCAAAACTCAAACAGAGGTAAGAAGTTTTCTAGGACATGCTGGATACTACAGAAGATTTATCAAGAATTTTTCCAAAATAGCTTCTCCCCTGTTTGTATTACTAATGAAAAATGTTGAATTCAAATGGACTAATTTTTACCAGGAAGCATTTAACACACTTAAACATCAGTTATCTATAGCTCCTATTCTTAGAGGACCTGATTGGACACTTCCCTTTCATATATCCTCTGATGCTTCAGATACTGCAATAGGAGTTGTCTTGTGACAAGAAGAAAATCATCTCCCTTATGTTATATGTTTCATCAGCAAGAATATGACCCCTGCTGAACTCAATTATACAGTCACTGAGAAGGAATTCCTAGCAGTTATCTATGCAATTAATAAATTTAGACATTACATTACTGGCTATTCTACTTTTATCCATACTGATCACTTAGCTATCAAATACTTAATGAACAAACCTATCACAAATTCTAGAGTCACCAGATGGCTACTATTATTGCAAGAATTTGATATTACAATTGTAGATAGACCAGGAAAAGAGAATGTAGTTGCTGATTTCCTTTCTCGATTGACACCTGATGATGATACCCCAGTAGATGATTCCTTTACTGATGAATATATATTTACAGTTTCTACTCACTCACCTTGGTATGCAGACATTGCTAACTACTTGGTTGCAGGGAAGTTACCACCACACCTATCCCACCGAGAGAAAAAAATTATCATTCATCAAAGTGCTCAGTATAGTTGGATAAGTGGGTGTCTTTTCCATACAGGAGATCATCAAGAAATCCGAAGGTGTATGAGAGAAGATGAGGTGTATGATCTACTAAAAGCTTGTCATGATGGCCCTTGTGGATGGCATTTTGCTGATAAGAGAACAACACATAAAATTCTCAGGATGGGGTACTATTGGTCCTCACTCTTCAAAGATGCAAAGAAATATGTCCAGGCATGTGATAGATGCCAAAGAGTAGGCCAACCTAATGATAGAGATGAAATTCCATTAAACCTCCAGATAGTACTTGAACCATTTGAAAGATGGAACTTAGAATTTATAGGACCCATCAACCCTCCATCCAATCAAAAAGTTTACATAGTGGTCTGCACAGACTACATGACTAAATGGGTGGAAGCCAAAGAACTCCACAGAGCAACCGAAGAAGTAGTTATAGATTTCTTATTTAAAGACATCTTCATCAGATTTAGAGTACCAAGAGAATTAGTTACAGATGGAGGACCTCCTTTCACTTCTCATGGGTTCAAAGCTACCCTTCAGAAATATCATATTCAGCAGAGAATGACTACAGCATACCACCCCCAAGACAATGGACAGGTGGAAAGCACAAACAAAGTAATAGAATCCATTCTCACAAAAACAGTGAAGGAAAATAGAAAGGATTGGTCCTACAGGCTCCCTGAAGCATTATGGGCCTACAGAACTACATGGAGAAATACTACAGGATTCTCTCCCTATGAATTAGTCTATGGAAAGAGTGTTGTCTTTCTTGTGGAATTTGAAATAAAAACCTTAAGGACTGCCTTAGCTGTCAACCTTGATTTGACGGATGCACAGACAACCAGGTTGCAGTAGCTTAATGAATTGGAGGAGAAAAGACTAGATGCCATTTAGCAGACAACCATAATTCAACAACAAAGATCAAAATGGCATGACAAAAATATCAAGAACAAGTAGTTCCAAAAAGGTAATTGGGCCCTACTGTATGATTCCCGGTTCAAATAATTTCAAGGGAAACTGCGTATAAGATGGCTTGGACCTTATGAAGTAGACATTGTTTTCCCCAATGGAACAGTAAGGCTCCTCACAATCAATGACTCCAAAACACCATTACTTGTAAATGGTCATTGGCTCCGTCTGTACCAGCGCCCTATTTCCAAAGAAGATTTTAAGGCCACATGCATGGCAGGCTCCCATTACCTCTTCTTAGAAGGGACCTCTACCCCTCATTGCAATTAATTATTTTAAGTTAATTTCTTTAGTATTAGATTAGATTTTATTTACTAATAATCTCTGTCAAGAAATACCATGTTACAGTCGATTTTTGTAGATTCCCGATCAAAGCACAGGCCACTAGGAAAGGACAATCCTACTTCAAAGAGACAAGCTTTCCCGATGCTGAGACACCACTGTTCAGCACTTTTGACTTTCCTCCGATGCTGAAACACCACTGTTCAACACTTTTGCCTTTCCTCCGATGCTGAAACACCATTGTTCAGCACTTTTGACTTTCCTCTGATGCTGAAACACCACTGTTCAGCACTTTTGACTTTCTTCATTACTGAAACACCATCGTTTACCACTCTTGACTTTCCTCTGTTGCTGGAACACCGCTACCACCAACCCCACACCTATTTCCCCCATCACTATTCAGCAACCTTTTACCACTTTTCCCCATTTTCCCATAGACGAAATAACACCGTCTAGCAATTGTTTCGCCTTCTCTTTTCTGTTGCTGAAACACCATTCATAGCAACTTTTCACCATTTTCCCCATTGCTAAAACACCATCCAAAGAAATTTTTCGCCTCCTCCCTATTGCCAAAACACTACAGTCTGACAATTCTTCACTTCCTTCAGCGACGCAACAACATCGTCCAACAATTGTTTCACCCCGTTTTTCTTGTTGCTGAAACACCATTGTTCAGTAGTTCTTCACATTTTCTCATCACCGAAACAACAACGTCCAACAATTGTTTTGCCCCGTTTTTCTTGTTGCTGAAACACCATTGTTGAGCAGTTCTTCACATTTTTTTCATCACCGAAACAACATCATCCAACAATTGTTTCGCCTTTTCTTTTCTGTTGCTGAAACACCATTCAAAGCAACTTTTCACCATTTTCCCCATTGTTGAAACACCATCCACAAAAATTTTTCGCCTCCTCCTTATTGCCAAAACACTACAGTCCAACAATTCTTCACTTCCTTCAGTGACGCAACAACACCGTCCAACAATTGTTTCACCCCATTTTTCTTGTTGCTGAAACACCATTGTTCAGCAGTTCTTCACATTTTCTCATCACCGAAACAACACTGTCCAGCAATTGTTTCACCCTGTTTTTCTTGTTGCTAAAACACCATTGTTCAGCAGTTCTTCACATTTTTTTCATCACCGAAACAACACCGTCCAGCAATTGCTTCACCTCTTTCTTCTCTGTTGCTGAAACACCAATTTTACAACATCATCTGTCAGCAAGATTTTATTCTCTCATACTATAGTTCATCCTTCCAGTCAGCAAACCCTCGATACAATTCATCTATTAGATCAAAAGTCTCCACCACGACCACTACAGGACTACCATGGACAGGCATGATATTTTGTTTGTAGAATGAATCAAAAGGTAAAGCGAGGTATGTAAATTTTATGTAATACAGTTAAGTTATAGTTAATGAGAAGATTCTAAATCATTATGACCAATCAAGTGCAATCATTACTAGCCGCACTTGAAAGGAGGGGAGGACACATCAAACCTTATATACCATCATTTCACATGAATTCATCACCGCCATTCCTATTTCACCACCCTTTCACATATTCTACCATCATTTTGCATACCGTCACTCGAAAAACTCACTCTGTGCAGAGGTTGTTACTCAAACTCTTTGACTGTGTATTCTATCGAGATGGTAGCTATGGGAGGCTCTGTTATACGCAATGAACCCGCCATGATAGAACTGTTAGAACATTATCCAGTAGCTTATCAAATCTTTCAGCAGGCAGGATGGCTCAGTTACTTTCAGAGACTCCAGGGGTATAATGAACAACAGGTTCTACAGTTCACTAAAAACCTTCAGGAAGACCATTCTATTGTCCAAGGGGTCTGAATTTCAGTAACAGAAAAAGATATAGCACAGGTCTTAGGCCTCCCTACTGATGGCATTCGCATGTTCATCCATAAACATATCATTCGGAATGCCCAACAGAACTTCTTCTTGCCAGAAGGACGAATTGAATTTAAAGGTAGGGGTGTTCAACTCAGCTCATTGCCACCCCCATGGCCGAAAGTTGCAAGATTCATCAAACATTACCTAACCTGCGAAGGCTGATACCAGGTAATTTATCAGCATGACTTTCTTCTGTTATCTCATTTACGACATAATAGACGAGTGAATATTCCTTATTATTTGTTGGGTTGTCTGAAAAACATGGCACACTACTGCAGAAAGGCTAAAGATCCCACCCTTTCACTCACCCATTACCGTCTTGTCCAACTGTTCATCCAAAGGGGTTTCTCTCAACAAAACATAAACCCCCAAAGAGCTGCTGGAACTCCTGAAAACCCCCAGGAGTAGCAACCGCAAAACCCCCCAAACTCCCTAGAAGTACCCAATAGCCCGCCCACAGAACCAATCAGTCCAATCAATTCCCCTACCATACCAAGCCTGTCTCATACCTTACCAAAATCATCCACTCCCACCCTTCATATTCTTAGTGACGACTCTGAGCCAGATAATCCCCCCTGCCCCATCATTAAGGAAAGATCCTCACAAAAACGAAAACAAATTCCCTTCTTTCCACCCTTCTTACGAAAAAAGTGAACAAGGGCCTCAACAAGGCCACCCATTATTGCCACTACCATAGATCCCCAACCCATTCGACTGATACCCCGTACATCTCCAACCTCCCAAATCCCGGGATCTTTACCTATCCCACCCACGGGCACTGAAACACAAGAACCAGATGCCCAGGGTATTGCGACATCATCTGTTTTCAATGAGGTAGTTGAAACACAAGAACCAACTACTCAGTCGGTAGCTGAAACACAAGAACCAACTACCCATTCAGTAGTTGAAACACAAGACCCAGCTACCCATTCCGTAGCTGAAACACAAGAACTAGCTACCCATTCAGTGGTTGAAACACAAGAACCAGCCATAGCTTCCACACAAGAACCAGCTACGGCTGAAACACAAGAACCATCTGCTAATATTGAAATTGAGATACAGGAATTAGAGGTCCAGGGTGCTGCAACACTACTCTCCTCAAATAAAGTAGCTGAAACACAAGAACTAGCTACCCATTCCGTCGTTGAAACACAAGAACCAGCTACTCATTCAGTGGCTGAAACATAAGAACCATCCATAGCTTCCACACAAGAACCAACTATGGCTGAAACACAAGAACCAACTGCTGATATTGAAATTGAGATACAGGAATCAGAGGTCCAGGGTGCTGCAACACTACTCTCCTTCCATCAGGAAGCTGAAACACAAGAAGCAGCTGCCAATCCTATAGCTACTCCAGAAAAACCAGCCAGTGCAACTATGACTGCTACACAAGAACCAGTCACCTCCCAACCAGAACCAACAATGGCCTCTATCTTAGAAGAAAATGAGTTTTTAAAGTCTGAACTGGAAGCATACAAGCAAGAATTAGCCAGGGCAAAGGAATCATACGAGAAGGAACTAAATTTGTACACCTTAGCTCACACAGCAACCCTGTCAGAGGGGACTACAGAGAGCTTGTGTAAAGAATATATGTGTTGTCAATGTGGGGATATTTACTATCAAGTAGGCTATAAGGTAATTCAAGTCCCAGTGTCAGGAGCTCCCCATACTCCTTCAACTTTTGTAGTCAAAAAGGAAGAACCTGTTGTCACACAAGAACCAGCTATAGCTGTCACACAAGAACCAACTACAGCTGAAACAAAAGAACCAGCAAGACCTCCCAAGATTAAGACTGAGCCCTGCATTGCAACAAATGAAGCCCCTGCTTTTGTTAACAAGCCTGCACAGACAATGCCTATTGAGGAATTTACACCTCCCAGCCAGATCAATCTCCACACTTTTGTGGAACAATCTACTCAGACCTTACCTCACCCCACTACTTGCAACACTGAAACACAGACTCAGTCATGGGATGAGCAGGCAGTAATACAAAAATGGAAGAAAGAGTATGCTGCAACACAGGCCAAAAGCTTACAAGAGCACAGACAAATCTAGATAAATCATACATACTCAAATTGGGAAGCTTTAGAGAAGACACGCTAGGAAGCTCGTGCCCTTAAGAAATAGAACAAAGGGTTGAAAGGCAGAATGGCCCTGGTATTTGACCTGACACAAAAGCTATTGGCTACAAGGAAACCATCTTGCAACTACTCCTTGTTCCTTATGGAGTGACTCACATGGTTTCAGATCAAATCAATTACAAAAGGCAAACCCCATGTAGTACTACACCCAGCAGATTTTGTCAAAACTTTCATAGAAGCATCTACTAGGGATCATCACCTCCTTTGTGAGGCATATTTCCATAACAAAGCCATTTCTGAGAACAGGTAGTTGAACCTTAATCCTCTTGTTGGGGACATCCAAATTTGGGCATTCACCTCCTTTCTCCACAATCAGATTTTGTGGCAAGATGACTTATTGGCTGCCAAGCACAATGAAGATAATCACCTTCTCTGGATAAGACTAGAACCACAGAATGCAGCCACCTTTGTCATAGAATATTATGAGTTCTTAAAGAAACCAGGGGTGACTGAACATGTTCAGCAGCTACAATTGACAGTACTTCAGGATTGTCAGCACTTCATCAGATCTATAGAGATTGCTACCCTCCAGGAAAACAACTTGTTTTGGCAGCAGTCCACTGAGAAAAGACAGGAATACAATCCTTTTAGCCCCACTAACCTTGAGGCAGCAATCTCCAGGGTACCTAACTATATCCAGTGTGTTCAGCAATGTGTTGAAAGCTGGATAGGGTACCGGTTTTATTTTCCTATCCTTTGGTTGCCAATAGAAAGATATCAAATCCAGTATAAGATGCCTAAGAAGACAGAAACAACAACTTGGCAAAGGTTACAGTGGGTCCAAAGGTTTAGAGCGCCAACAGACAGTACCTCCCATAGCTACTTCTTGAGTAACTTACATGCTCAGAGTCATTATTCAGACTCCGATTCAGAGTGAAGTTTCTTGAGGACATGCAACACCTTGAGTTGGGGGGGATGTTAGGACCACACAATGTACATTTTTGCCCATACTCTTTGCCACTATTACACTCTTGATCACCCACATTTAAACTCAAATTATCACTTTATCTTATCATTCCAAAGGTATACAACGTCCCTTCTCATTACTATACATTTAATCTGTTTTGAATAATATTTTACATCACTCTCATACTTAACCATTGATTAGAAATGTATAAGTGTTGAAACAGCTCAAACTGTAGATTAGCATTTGAGGCCTGTTGTTGAAACAACAATTCACAGAAGCTGTTACACAATCCATGGTCGACGATGTTGAAACACAAAAGCTGTTACATGGTCGACGATGCTGAAATACAGAGGAAGCCATTACACAACCCAGGATCAACGATGCTGAAACACAAAGGAAGCCGTTACACAGTCCACGATCAACAACAACTCACACAGATTACCAACCATCTTTGCTACATGAGAAATGCTGAAACAATCAAGAGCGCAAATCTTGTGGCTGAAATAGCCTGCGATTTGCGGTTCTGAAACAACATGCAGCACCAACAAGAAACTGTCACTGCAGTCGTAACAGCAACACCTCATTCAACACTCGTAATAGCATTCTGTTGCGGGATACTAGGATGTCCTATTCCAATTTAGAAAAGTCGATCTGACTAAGAATAGGACTCAGATATACATCTGTAATTTTTGATCAATTGTATCAAAGAGGTTCCCTCTTTAAATAAGAGGAAATCATCATTCGAAAGGATCCCCAGTTTATGTATTAAGAAAGCTTCAGAGAGAGGGACGTACTTCATTTTCCAGATTGTAATATGATCCATTGATAGATGAATAAAAGACTGTTTTGAGCATCCTTCTCTAGCCTTTTTGTCTCAGGGGAATCTTGTGAGAAGGGAGGGCCCACCTTCTTCACAAGATTTACCCGTTAGTTTTATAGTGTGTTAGTGTAATTTATGTTTATGCCTTAATTAACTTTTGTCTTGCTGAAACACTACTTTTAATGAATTCTGCTTTGCTGAAACACTACTGAACTCTGTCTTGTTAAGAACTTTATTTTATTGAATGTTACATTATTTTCACGAAGTTCATAATCATTTTAATTAGCAATCTTGTGTGATGATTTTATGAAGTTTTCTAATCAAATACAGGGCTAAAGGTTCCTGCTTAATGGAAGGGATTAAAGGGTCCTGTTCTCTATAGAATTAGTTAGCTTTCAGTTATTTTCACAAGTATGCTAATCAGAGACTGGGTTAAAGGTTCCTGCTTAAAGGAAGGAAATCAAGGGTCCTATTCTCTGTTAGAAGTAGTCAGCTTTCAGTTATTTTCACAAGTGCGTTTATCAGAGACTGGGTTAAAGGTTCCTGCTTAAAGGAAGGAATTAAAGGGTCATGTTCTCTGTTAGAAGTAGTCATCTTTCAGATACTGGGTTAAAGGTTCCTGCTTAATGGAAGGGATTAAGGGTCCTATTCTCTGTTAGATAGAGTTAGTCTCCTATGCATTAATGAGTTCATGAAAGTGTGTTCTTCAGAAATAAAGTGTTGAAGTTCCTGCTCAGGAATAGGGTCTTGTTCTCTGGTTACAGAATAGTTGTTCTTTCCTGTTGCAGTTGTTATTTCAATGTAATCCATGATTCTTTAGATTGATCATCTCTTTAAGCTCTGCAATAAGTAGTTTTATTTTCTGTAATTCAAGCTATAACTCCAGTTCATTCAAGGTAAGTGTGATTAATATAGTTTCCTTTACTACAACTCTAAGTTTCTTTTGGAATTGAGCATATATAGTGCATGGTTATCTTTGAAATAAAAAGACTTCCCTGGGTTGGAAATTTATGTAGCACTTGATTGTTTGAATTAATTAAGCAATTATAGTGACCAAAAGTACCCAAACAGAAGGATTTGGCATAGGCTGATACAAAATATTTGTTCCTCCTTTGTGCTCAGTTGATTGAACAGTTGGTGGAGAACTTACTGGTTTTAAATCAGAGCTTCTTTTCCCCTTGCATTTGAAGTTCTCTGGTTGATGCTTTTGGGTCTGACTGTGGGGATTTTAACCTTTATTCCACCTTCGTTTCCTATAACCCTGAATCATTCCCTCTTTTACAAAATTCTAGTAAAGTATTCACTAGCATGGAGCCTTTAGTTACCCTTACTCATTTTCTATGGTGTTTCTATGCTACCAGCGAGCATCCATAGCCCCAGCAGAGTCACCTCGACATCACATACCTTGCTCCACTTCCATTGAGTGTCCATAGAACTTGCGGAGATATCTGCATGCCCTCTCCTCATGTCCACTCATTTGATAAAGTCAATTTTATTTTGGTAGAATGCCTTGAGCGAGTGTGAGAGGATGACGTCTGTTATTTTGCAAGATGAGATGGTTAAGGTGAAACTTACTAGCTCTATCTTTGAGGTGCATGTAGTCCTTTTCCAGCTTAACAGCTTTTCCTTCAGGTCTCACCAATCCACTAAGCAAATCCTTTTGACATTTCTCCAAAGTTATTCATCTACGCAACTTAGATAGAGAGACCCTCAAAACAACAAAATGTTCTTTGGCACTTATTGTGTTGTATGTGAACGATGAGTTAGGAAAATATTTTTCTATGTCACATGATTTTAGGTCAACCATTGTCTTGCTAATCACAACTTTCAAAAGTGATAAAATAAAACCAAAAGAAAAAAAAAAAAAAAAACATTTTGAAACCAACATAGCTGAAACAAAATCATGAAGACAAAATATTTTTTTTTTTAATGGAAATATTGCTTTAGATATAATTTGTTTACTGGGAGGGCATCAGGTTCCCCCCTTAGAATCTGTAGCCAATAAGTGCCTGCCCCAATCTTCTCAACCACCTGAAAAGGTCTGAGCCCTAGATTCTGAAACCTAAAATGTTTTCCTTTAGGATCATTTGCTCTGTCCCATTTTAGGACTAAGTCTCCCACTTCAAAATTCTTCTCTTTAGCCTTATTCTTGTCAAACCATATTTTAACTATCTGCTGGTGGGATATGAGTTTTTATTTAGCTTTCTCCCTTTCCTCTTCTAACATGAGCAGGGTGTTAATTATTTGTTGTAAGTTTGATAAGGGATGTTCCCCAGACTCCTACACGAGATGAAGAGATGGAAGAGAAAGCCCATTTAGGAGAATGGCTTCATATCCGTATACTAGAAAGTATGGTTAATTTCCTATATCTTCCTTCAGTGTGACTCTATCTGCCCATAAAGAGTTGTGGAGTAAATTATGTCAATTCCTCTGGTTATCTTTAATCTTTTTCTTTAATATCCTCACTAGGTTATTATTAGTTGATTATGCCACTTTGTTTCCCTATGGATAATAATTTGCAGAGTACCTAATTATGATTCCTTTGTCTAGTGAAAACTTTGTTAATAAGGTGGAAGAAAAATAAGTTGCATTGTCGAAAAAAAGAATAGAAGGGACACTGAACCTTGTAATTAGTTTTTGCTCTATGAATTGGATTACCACCTTCTCAGTTACATGGGTTAGAGGAATAGATTTTTCCCATATTTTGAAGTAATTGGTGGCAGTAAGTATGTACTTGTGTTGTTTTGAAGAGATTGGTATAAATTCTCCTATGATATCTAACCCCTATTTCTCAAAAGGCCTAGAAACAATCACTGGTTGGAATGGGATTGTCGTTCTCTTCTCTCTCCCGACACTTATTTGACAAGTTTTACAGTTTCTAGTGTATGTGTGAGCATCCTTGAATAAGGTGGGCCAATAATAACTAGCTCTCAGTATCTTATGAGCGGTGGTGTTTCTTGCAAAATGTCCACCGGCAGGGCCATCATGGAGTTCCTGCAGAACTTTTTCCGCATCTTCACGTTCGAGACATCTTAATAGTTTCCCATCATAATTAATCTGGAAGAGTACCGAATTTATAAGGCGATATTGTGCATATTTTAACCTGAGAGCTCTCCTTTCCTTGGGGTTGATATTTTCTGGGCAAGTCCCATGGTGCAAGAGATAAGTCAAATTATCATACCAAGACTCTTGCCTTGGGAAGACGTATGAAGCTTTATCACACCATAATTCCATTTCATTCTCCCATTGGGAATCTTCATTTACTTGGTCCTGGGCTTTAGCTGCTAGTTTGCATAATCCTTGCCCTTTAACTAGTTTGGAAGGATTTATATCCAGATCAAATTCTTGAACTACTACCATCTATTTCCCTCTTGTTTCCCCCATCTCTTGTTGAGTGAACAAGGATCGTACCGTAGGGTGAGGCACAATTACTTTGGTGTGGTTCTTGAGGATGTAAGATCTGAAGTGTTTCACTGCCTTATATACTACATAGGCTTGTTTATCAATAGCAGGATAATTAAGTTCAGCTCCTTGGAGATTAGTGCTCATGAATGACACCAGAGCCTTGTTGTTGTCATCATCCTTCTGAGTCAATACTGCAACTAACAACTGGTCGGAGGCGAAAGTATAGAGGAAGAAATCTTTACTGAAATTAGGACTTCGTAACTTGGGGGCTTGTGATATAGTATTTTTTATATTTCCAAAAGAATCCTTTAGTTCATCATCCCATTTGAATTCGGCATCTTTGCGGATCATTTTTTGTAGCGGTCTAACAATCTCGGCGAAATCCGATGTGAATTTTCTTACAAAATTAATTTTTCTGAAGAAGGATTTCATTGTCTTTTTTTTGTGAGGTATCGGGATTTGAGTTATAGCTTTGAATCACTCAGGGTCTATGTGAATGCAAGCTTGGGATATAATATGACCTAATATCTTTCCTTCTTCCACGCCAAAGATAGTCTTCTTAGGGTTTAAAGATATACCATATTTTCTACACCTTTCAAAAATCTGGGTTAAGTCTTGGATGTGCTCCTCTATGTTCTTTGAATACACAGTTATGTCATCCAGATACACTACCACACACTTGTTTATCAGTCCCCAGAATGCTATGTCCATTTCCCTTTGGAAGGTTTCCCCTGAATTGAATAAACCAAAGGGCATGCATTTGTAAGCGAAATTTCCCCACTTGGTTCGAAAGGTAGTTTTCAAACTATCTTTCTCTGAAACCATAACTTGGTTGTAACCCGACAAATCGTCCAGTAGAGAGAAAATATGAGAATCGGATACGGTCTGCAAGAGTTTCTCCATCGGTGGGACTGGGTAGTTGGCATTTTCTAAAGCTCTGTTGAGATTACTAAAATCTACGCATAAGCAGATTTCTCCAGACTTCTTCCTCGCTGGAACTAGATTTTCTACCCAAGCGGAAAGTCTTACCTGGAAGATAATTTTGGCATATAAAAAATTTTTCAACTCCTGACACATGAGAGGCTCCAGGGATGGATGATACTTCTGGAGATTTTGTTGGAAGGGTTTCACTTCAGGTTTTAAAGGTATAGTGTGTTGAATGATATGGATATCATAAGTTTTCAAATGTTGGTAGGACCATACAAAGACATCTTGATATTGTCTGAACAGATTGAGATAAGCCTTCTTTTCCTCTTTAGATATAGTCTTTCCAAGATTTATATTTTTTGGGTTTTCCAGGGTTCTGAGGTTTATAGTTTCATGCATGGGATAGGAACTACCGGTCTTCGCATTTTTGGGCCCCTTAAATCGTTCCTTTAGGTCAAAAATATTTTCTAAGTTAGCTATCCCCTTTAGGATTGTGTGAGACTTTGATTTTTTGGTTGGTTGACCTGTCCAAGGATCAGTTTTTGTTGATTGTTCCTGGAACGATTCATCACCAGTAGCTAAGTCTTTAAAATTAACTTAGTTAGTCAGAAATTTTATGATCTGCTCATCCCATTCAAAGAACTTCCAATTAGAAATGTTGTTAGGCACCGATGGTTTGTAGAGTAACTCCATAGTGAACCAAGAGGCTTAATAATATTCTAGAGGTGTCAGCCTTGAAGCAGTTGTGGCCAGGGAATCGGCAAGGATATTCTTTTCTCTGGGGATCACGGTGATACTAAAAGCTTCAAAATGCTCTATTAACCTATGCAATTCTTGTTGATAATTATTTAGGTGCGAGGAATTGCAATGTATATTATTCCTTACTTGTCTAACGATAATTTCAGAATCTCCAAAAACCTTTCATTCCTTGACATTTAATTCTATGGTTTTCTTTAACCCCTATACTAGCGCTTCATACTCGTTGGTGTTGTTGGTGCATTCAAATTCCAATCCACAATATAGGAGATGACGTTTAYCCTTTGGGTCTATGAGGATGCACCCTGACCCTGAACCTTCCTGTGATTTAGATGCATCAAAGTATATGGTCCAAATTTGTGAGTATGGGTTATCTGTTTCCACTTTCTTACCACTTTCTAGCTTACTTATCTGTTCGGTGATTTCTAGCACAATTTCTTGACAGAAGAGAGTTTCTTCTTTTGGTATTGGCAATTCCTCATGAAAAATGATTTCAGAATTCTAAGTGAGAGGGACACTAGATGAAAGAGGGAAGTTCCCAAAGTAGGAATCACAAGAATAATTGCCCAGCACAAGAAAATCTGTTGATGAGGGTTCATTTAGGGTTTCTAGATCAATGAAAGTATGTTTTAGATACCTTTCTCTATCAATATTGATCATATTCTTGTGCCCCTTTAATGGTAGCCAAAGGTGTTCCCATTCTGTGCTAAAGTACCCATTTAACTTTTCAGACCAATATCAGATAGACAATAATCCATAAGCTTCTAGGATGTCTACTATAATGATGTCAATCACTTGCACAAACTTAGTATGCATGGATATTCTGATCATTACATCTTTGAGTTCTCCCATGACCTTTACCTGGGTTCTATCTAGTTGTATTACAAGTTTATCACTCTTGAGAGGAACCACATTTAGTT
>JASDQU010735942.1:148381-162034 GCA_032191745.1 Picea mariana | reverse complement strand
AAAACCTATGAATGAGTCAAACGATATTTTTTCTAGGACATTATGAAACATGGCATTCACACCTTTTTGGTTGAATGTGATACCTGCCAATGCAATAAGGGAGAGACATTCAAATCCCCAGGCACACTCCAACCACTTCCGATCCCACCTACCATTTGGATAGATATTTCTATGGAATTCATTGTTGGCTTACCTAAATCAGGAAATAAGTCAATCATCATGGTAGTACTGGATCGCCTTTCCAAATATTCTCATTTATGTTCTCTTCAAAACCCATTCATTGCCTCCACCGTAGCTCAAATTTTTATGGATAATATATTCAAACTCCATGGCATGCCTCATTCTATTGTGTTTGTCTGTGATCCCACTTTCACTAGAACTTTCTGGTAACAATTGTTTTGACTCCAGGGAACCCAATTACACCTCAGGATCACACATCATCCTTAGAATGATGGCCAAATTGAAGAAGTCAACAAGTGTTTGGAAACCTATTTGAGGTGTTTTGTATCTGAAAAACAAAATTAGAGGGTTCAGTGGTTACAACACTTCTTACCACATCGTTGCTCACATGACTCCCTTTGAATCAGACTATGGAAAACTTCCACCTTTAGCTATATCATACATGCGAGGAATCTCCAAGGTTAAGAAATTGGATCAAACTCTTACAGTCTATAGGACCATCCTACGTACTCTCAAAGAAAATTTGGTCATGGATAAGAATCACATGAAATAACAAGTAGATCAAGGCCATTTTGAACATGAATTTTCCAAAGGGGAACATGTGTTTCTTCATCTGCAACCATATACGTAGAGTTTACTCAAATCCTAGCCCTGTCAGAAGCTTTCCCCCAAATTCTATGGTCCTTACCATATTCTCAAGAGAGTGGGGTATGTGGCCTACCAGTTAGAGTTGTCTAGTCACTATAAGCTCGACTTTGTTTTTCATATTTCCTACTTAAAGAAAGTGATCGGAACTAAGTACCATACTCAGACCAGTCTACCTGAGTTGGATGAAGAAGGCTCCATTTTTTTTATAGACACAAGCAGTCTTGGACGAACACGAGCATAATATTCTCCAACACACTATCAAGGAAGTTCTAGTTTAGTGGAAGGACACATCGCCAGAAGATTCCACATGGGAGATAACCACCATTATGTAGCAATTTCCCCATCTCAAGCCTTGAAGACAAGGTTGTTTTTAAGGGGGAGGGAATATTAGGGACCTAACCTCCCTAACCCATCAAGTAGGTAGAATAATATATTTTCCATGTAATAAAGGATGATATTAATAAGGCCTAGTAATACGGAAGAATAAGTCAAATGTAAGAAGACCTAATAGAAGGTTCCACTTCTAGAAAGATCTTCCTCTAGATTGTTCTTTTGGTAGATGGATTTAGTATAAATATGAGTCAAGGGCATGATAATTTTCTTTCTTCAGAATTATTTTAATAGAGCACTGCTCTGATGGAGGTTTTCCCCTTGAAGAGGCAAGTGAATATTGTTTCCTGTCAATAAAGGTATTATTTTGGTGTTGAGGTTTCATGTATTGTGTTGTTCCGTTGTTATTCTCTTCAGTATTTATGTTTTCTTCTATTATAATAGATAGTGTACCTTATATTTCCCTCCAGGTTGTTTTTGTCCCTAGATCAAATATTTTCCCATAGCTGAAGGTTGTCCTCCAACTGGAACTTGACCTACAATTGGAGGTTTTCCCCCAATTGGAAACTAACCCATAGTTGAGGGATTCCCTCCAGCGGGGTACTGGACTAAAAGTGAAGGTATCCCTCTAGCTATAATGGTCCCCCTAGGTGTATGTGGAACAATTTTGGAACTGTCATTGGGTTAACACCTTGATTGGGCAAAGGAAAAATGAAGCTACTTATCACAGGACATGAGGTACCAGCACTGCTAGCCACTAGAATAGATTGAGTTCGAAAAGGAAGATAAAGTAATGTGCTTGGTGTGTGAAAGTGTGCAACCAGATATGAAGGAAGAGATGTTGTACTCACCAGATATTGAGTCAAGGTAACAGGGGTCAACAAGGTTTCCCACAAATAAGAAGTGTCAGCGGTGGTAATGTGTACTAGAGAGACTATCTCAGGATCCAATGGGGGGATCAATATTACATATGTATATTTAGATGTTGATGCATGCATACTAGAAGGTTTTCTAATTTACATATCGAGTGGCAAATAATAAGAAGAAAAAACATCGTAATAACTCATTGATGGCAACTCAATGAGTGGTTGACCAAAAGGGCCAGTCAACGGTGGATTTGTGGAAGAGGGAAAAATGTCTTCCATGGTTTCAACCACTCCTTTATGATGGTATCTTGGGGGAGCTATGCTCTCGATTTCATAAGAAAAATTTTCATTAATAGTTCCTTCATTAGAAGGTTTTTGTGGAATATTGTGTTCTTTGGGATCCAACCCTTTGTTATAGCAAGATTTGCCTCACCCTATGCAAATTTTCTCAGAAGGTCTTTTTCCATTTCCATATGCAGACTTGAAGTCCCTTTTTGCAGTTCCCAGAGCTAAAACTAATATTTTTCCACATATACATGCCCTAACTATTATACAACATACATATACACAGGTTTCACCATTACATCCTGCATACATCGGGTTTTGTGCCCAAAATTAAAAAATGGTGTCGAGTTTCCATGTCACGTCACAGGATCCATGATCCTTGACCTTCCAGGATCCATGATACTAGAAATGTTTCGACTTGACCCTTCAGTTCCATTTGAAGGTTATAAATGGGCCATATCCAAGCTGTGGAAAAGAGGAGAAGAATTCAACTTTGAGAGCAAAGTCACTCTAAAGAAATTATTCACTTCACATTGGGTCTCCATCCCTTTATCCTTTTAAGTCTGAACACATTGTTCATCCCCCGAGATCTTCCCTACTTGATCAAGAACATCATTGTCTCTCATATATGAGCTTGTCTTTGGTGGAGGATTGAAGTGGTGGAGGTCCATCTAGAAGGGACTTAGTTTCTCGGTTATGAACCGTGCCGACACAAAATTTTGTAATTCATTCACTTCTATTGATTACATTTTAATAGAAATACTCTTTTCTCATCCAATTAATGTCTTGCAAATATTTGAAGTGTTATTCCATGGGCATATTTGTTATGAATATTGATGGATTATTCTATTGAATGTGATAACTTTATATATTATCACCATATTCTTTTGTTTCTTGGTTGTTGAGGACAAGTTCCAGGTGTATTTCTTTGAGTCAAGTACTCAACGATGGGCTTCATCGAATGTCTGGACGAGGTAGGCTCTTTATATTGTCTTGTTAGCATATTTGTTTATATATCATAATTGATATTAGAGTTGATTTCTACAGTCATTTTCGTCTGTTGTGGTTTACCCCATGCCATATAGAGATTCTCCACATAACAGAATTGGGGACCATACTGGGGATTGAATCTTCTTTTCAGGGTTTGGAGTGTTTATCTCCTTTGATTTATCTCATTTATATTGATTTTCTTGTCGTCTAATTGCTTGATAGCCTCTGTTCATTGTGAGTATGAGTTTCTTAGCCTTATCCTTAACCTGGTAGTGTTTCAATACATATACATGGCTTTTTACCTGACAACCACGTACATAAGCGTGTTGTTCTTCTGCAAGATGCGTATATATGCGGTTTTCTCCTAAACAGTCGCATACATATTTCGTGTGTGCTTAGTTGTTGAGTTTGATGTTTGCTGGGTAAGTTTTGATGGTTGTTGAGTCTTCTTAGGTCTTTGTTATGACTGTTAAGTGCCTGCAGAGTGATAGGAAATCTTTCTTTGGTTGAATTTTCGAGTGGTTCCTTTCTCATCGTCCTTTTCATTGATTGTATTTGCATCTTGGGATGGGTGTTTACTTCTTGATATCCCACTTGGTTTGTCTCTGATTGCATTCAGTAGAATCTCTATATCAAGTTGTTGTTTAGTCCTTGCATTTTCATTCTTTTATATTGAAAATACAAAAATATTAAACATTTTGCATTGTTGGCATTTGATCTTTTGGGTTCTTATCATTGATCTTAGTACATGAATGGAAATATTGCATATTATTTTGAATTGCATAATTAAATTGAAATTGCATTTTGGAAAGCTTATCATTTATTGGGAATTGAAGTTAGGACTTTGCATTTTATTCATATTCATTTATTTTACTTGACGAGTCATAACATCTTCAGTTTCACTACAACACCTTTGTGAGTAAGAAAGGCCACTAAAAGTAATGTTGATAATTTAAAATTGGTTAGAAAGTGTTTTATTTTCTAGGGTGCACAAACTAACTCATGATTTAGAGCCTTGGAATAAGATTTTGTGAGCAAAATTATCCAAGGATAATAAATCAACATATGTGTCTGACTAAGGGAGTGGTGAAATCCATTGTATAATTGGTGATTTCAGGAGGCTGCACTTACACCAGATTTAAGCACGAGGTCGTGTGAAGTTGGTTGAAGGGATATCCCCCCAATACCTTCTTAGTGTCAGATATATTTATGGGGATCTATTCATATATGGGAATATTGCTAGTACCTTTACCAATGTGAGAGGAGGTGCTTTCGAGGTTTCGATCTTTATTACCATGCCCATACGATAGACCTGAATTACGAATGTTCGCTTGTGCATCCGTTATATCATGGTTTCTTAGTTGCTTGACATAGGTACCACATAGGTTACTTGCAGGGGTTATTCTACAAGTACCCTGGGTCAGATAAGGGTCGGAAAACACACAACCTTTATGGAGGATTACCTCTCCGAGGGGATCTGGCCAACTGGTTGTTAAGCCCATGAGGGCCCTTATAACTTATTCTGATACCTCCGATCTTTGGGAATGAGTCTCAGGCCCCTCTTGGGTGAGGCATACCTACTTTAGGGGGGGAGGCCCCTTTCAACCACTTTATCCTGTTTGTGTGCATATTCACCTTTTGGTTATTTTGGCGTGCTCTTTGATTACTAATTGGCCTTAGGATTTGTTTTTATATCTCAATTCTTGAGTCATCATCGAGCCAAACCAACTTCCCCATAGGTCTCGCTATTTTTTATGATTACCACCACATCTTGAGTCTTTTCCCTCTAAAAGGCGTAAAGTTATCAAACGTGGTATACACACCTCCACTTACCAGAGTTGTGATCATACAAGGATGAGTACTAAATCAAGTCAGAAAGATACTGGGAGTCCTTCAACTCCCATACCCATTATAGTTAACAGTACTCCTTCGACACCTTCAACAACAATGGTTGTAGTTCCAGAGGTTCCTATCATCACTCATATTCGTCCTATAGTGAATACTCAACCTATACCCATGAACCCTTTTGGGTCTCTTTGTCACTCACCGAGATACAATATTCAGTCCATCCCTACTACCTCTAGCCCTTTTTATTATGGTATGCCAAATTTTACATTGCAATTTTCATCCTCCATCCCAACATCTAATCTGAATAATAGTATTGGACTTTGGGGCATGGATCCTTCACATACTCCATTTTAGTTTGGCAATGCTCATATCCCAAAAAAGACTCCTACAGTTGGAGGCCTTCCTCTTTTTCACCCCAGGTCTAATCCTGGTCCTAATGCTTCTGGATGGAGTGGTCAACCTGGTGGAAAAGTTGTTGCTTATGGTTCATCCTTTCCACCTACCTCCTCTGCACCAATTCTGACCAACACGTTTAGCATGACAAATCCACCTCTATCCTTTGGATTCACACCCAGAGGAGCTCAGTTTCATACCTTGGGAAACCCTCAACCTATAACTACTCCGGCTAGGGGAAAGTTTTACAACCCTCATCATAACATTCCTACTAGAATGGTTCCCAACCAACCATTCATGAATCATTTTGGAGGAGGGTCTTACAATCCTGGATAGGGTCATGGTACATACCAAAAACCTGGATGGGTTATGATTCTCCAACAACAATCTTTCCTGGGAGCTTGGGGCCAGATGTCGTAACCCCGTCTCCCTTTTCTGGCCATGCTCAATCTATCAGACCTGTCTATATTAATGAATGACCTTGTGTGTCATGATCCAACATGGTCCCCCGTCCCCACCAAGACTCCTTTGGATATTCTGAAATTCGAAGGAAATACTAGTGAGGATCTTGGTGATGACATCACTACGTTTCATCTTTGGTGCTCTTCGAATTCCCTTAACAACGATTCTATTCATTTAATATTCTTTCAACGCACCCTCACGAGGGTATATAGATCTACCATGGGGGACGTACACAAATTTTAATCAGATGGTTTTAGTCTTCCTCAACCACTTCCAATTGCTAGTTCGTTATGATGTTGGCATAGAACTTCTGTCAGCCTTCCGTCAAGATAAAGCCACCCATATCTCGGATCACATCCAAGAGTGGCATATACAGAATAGGTTGATCAAGGCTTACATACATCCAAAATTCCTTCTAACCTTAAGTATCTACAACCATATATTTCGAAGGATGTTTCTATATCCGGGGTTACATATGAGGAAGAAGCGATTTTTAAGGCCCAACACTTAGATATTATATATTCTCAGTCTAGGATGTTATACGAGATTATTCCAGACCCATCGAGGTCCAACTATGAACCTAGACAAAATCCTGGGCCTCGTGCCGATGGAATTGTAGGCTCTGCCAATGTGAAATCTACAAACTTGGTGACAAGCCAGTTGAAAGAGTTGTCTCTAAACCAGTCTGTAGGAGGGCCAACTTCATTTGTGTCCTCCACTCCCACTTATTCATAGGATGTACATTCTCTGCAATCATTGACCAACTCAAATGGTAACCATTAACCAGGAGGGAATAAAAATAAAGGATGTGGTAGCAATCGTGAGGGTGGGAAGAATAGCAATAAACCCAAGCACAACATTAATAATGAGAAGTCGAATAATAATGTTGGTGAGGGAAATAAATAAATGTGGAAGGTCAAATTTCCCTGCAAGCTTTGTACAAATGATCACCTTACCCACTTGTGCCCCAAACTTGCGGAATCTGTGAGGATTTTATCTATATCCCCCGCTGTGTTGAATAATCCTTTCCCACATAATCAACACATGGCCTCGAGCTCCTCAAATTCCATAAATGCAGTGAGTGGGAGTCAAAACCCACCAATGCAAGACAATGACCGTCTATGCATAAATATGGTTAAGTCTGAGGTTAATGTAGCCACTCGTTCTCGTGATTAAAATTCTTCATAGACTGTACCTGGTCTAGAGTCTCCTCCTCCTTCAGAGACACCTTTACAGATCGAAAAACTAGAGCCCCCACCTCGTATTCCAAAAGGAGTACTCAATTTCTCTACGCACAATCCTAATGCTAGAGCCGCCAACAATTACTCTATCGTTGAGGATCTGGGTCAAACCCCTTGTGCGATGTCGGCTCTGGGGGTACTCCATATGTGTCCTTCACAGAGGAATGACTTGTTATCTGTGTTAGGATCTACAGATCCCTCTGGCTCTAAATTTATTAAGTTTGACGTCACATATGTGAAGCCTCACTTGCCTTACCATGTGGCATTCCAAATCCACGTAGGTTACTCAAAGTATACCATCAAATGTATTGTTGTTGATGAAGGCATTGAAACATGTGTGATGTCCCTGGTTTGTTGGAAAGCCCTCGACTCTTCAACCCTCTCTCAATCTCTGACCATGTTGAATGCTTTTGATGGTCATTCTTTTTACCCTCACAGTATTCTTTCAGCCTTCCCAGTCCAGTTAGGTGGGAATATAGTGAAGATGGAGGTCGAGGTGGTTGATGCACCCCTAGACTATAACCTATTACTAGGACTCAATTGGACTTATGCTATGACTGAAATCGTATCGTTCATCTTCTGTACTCTTTGTTTTCCTCACGATGGGTAGATCATGACAATCGACAAGTTATCCTTTGCTTATGCTATCCCCAATGCATCGGTTGGACCATCAATCCCCACAATCAACAATTATCAGCCGACAACTGAGAATAGCGGTGTCAGAATGTATTCATCCCTTATGGGTACCTTCGACTTCATGGCACCGTTTCATCATATCTATGACATGCCCAATAGGTTTGCTTCATCAATGAGGTCCCTTCCTTTCTGCACTTCATATTTTAACGATCCTTGGACCCTACCTTCCTCAACTGTGTCTTGTGAAGGTCAGTCACATACCATAATGGCTATGCCACTATCGACAACAGAGATACCGTATCAAGCCATTCTTGACTCTTCCGCCGATCCAAATTTTGGTACCTCGCAAATGGGTGAGGAGGATCCTATTCTCAAGACCATATGGGCCACTTTAGCCTCAGATGTAGAAATCATAGAGGCCATGAATGGTTCTGACAGGCCATATGATGATATGCACCATTGCTCTTATTTTCATTGAGAGCTTGCTAAAATTGAACAAGATGATTTTAGATCTACCTTGACTGAGATAGTCAGTCACGCCGTGGTTCCACTTGATTCACATGAAATTTATGTTGAAGGAAACATGGCGAGTATCTCTCCTACCACCATGATCAATATCTCTCGTATTCCTAGCAAGATTGAAAATGTATACATCGGTGTAGATTGTTCATCAGAAGAAATTTTGATCTACACCGAGCTCTTCAAAGAATTTTGTGATGTATTTTCTTGGTCATATGAAGAGATGCCAGGAATCAACTCTTGAATTGTCGAACATGAGATTAAAACCTACCTAGATGCTAAACCTGTTCGGAAACTACTTAGAGCTTTCAATCCTAGGAAGGCCCCTGCTATTAAGGCAAAGGTAGAAAAACTTCTTAACGCTTAATTTATCTACCCGGTTCCCTTGAATGAATGGGTATCCAATCTCGTTCCTATGAATAAAAGCAAGGAACCATCCGTGTATGCATGTATTTCTGTGACCTGAATAAGGCCTGTCCCAAAGACAACTTCTTGACACCCTTCATTGATCATATTCTCGATGAGTGTGCAGGAAGCGAATTTTTTTCTTTTATGGATGGATTTTCAAGATATAACCAAATTCAGATTAAGCCCGAGGACCAACATAAGATGACATTTATTTGTCCTTGGAGTAATTTCGCATATCGAAATATTCCTTTCGCCCTTAAGAATGTCGGAGCAAACTTCCAATGAGATATGAACTTCGCATTTCACGATCTCAAGCATATTGTCGAAGCCTATCTCGACGATCTTGTTGCTCACTCCCGTAAGAGAGTAGATCACCCTACACACCTTCAATTATTTTTTGAAATATGTTGCCATTACCGCATCCGTTTGAACCCTCATAATTACATCTTTTGCATTAGGCCAGTTCGACTTCTAGGATTTTTAGTCTCTGAGACTTGGATCATGGTGGGTCCGTTAAAGGTTGAGGAAATACTTCGATTGCATCCCCCATGCACTATTCATCAACTTCAATGTTTACAAGGGAAAGATAAATTTCTACGATGGTTTATAGTGAACTATGCCAATATTACTAAGGGTTTCATGCATATTTTAAAGAAGGACACTCCTTTTATTTGGGATGAGCGAGACCAGGAATCCTTCTATGCTTTGAAGAAAGCCTTGGTATCGATGCCTCTACTGAAGTCTCCAGACTACGATAGAGATAAATTTCTTTATATCTCCGCATCTGAAGAGATGATTGGTATGGTGTTGGTTCAGGAGGATGACGAGCCCTGTGAGCACGCCATTTACTATCTTAGTCAAAAATTAGTCAGACCTGTTAGAACTCTGTAAATTTTTTATGGATGATAGAAAAATGATAGAGGTAACTGTTTCAACTAGCTTTAGAGCTGAGGAACTAGCCTGCTCAAATCAGAGAGGGCTCTCTTCTGTCACTTGATTTTTTTTGGAAATCAATGACTATATTTGGTTTGTTTTGGGGGTTTTTAATAAAGTTGTTGGCAATGAAGAGGAGGAACACTCACGGCTATGGAGTCAAAATCCTGAAAGTGAATGAAAACAATGATCATCTGGTATAAATCTCCAGAGGATAAAGGATAAATGAGGTGATGAATCTGAGTTATATTTGAATTTAAGTAGAGTGTAGGAAGATAGGGAAAACAAATAACTGCATTAGAGCATTACTGAAATTAATTTTGAATTTGTTAAGCAGAAAATTACACAGTTTAAATTGTTTAAGCCAAGAGCATCACAAGATGAATTCCGGGCCTTTAAATATCCAATTTAAATAGAAGACAATGCAAATGGAAATAAAGAATCACAGGAAATACATACGATGAAAGAGGACAAAACGCATATCACCACCATTAGAATTTTTTCATAGAGACTTCAAAAGATTATGCATATATATTCAATTCAACTTCAGAAAGTTACAATAGAGTTTGAAACAACCAAAAAGGTGCCCTTGCACTTTTGCCAACATTAATTCATTCAAATGTCCCAATATTTATATAATTCGATTACAATGGCTGAAACTGAAACGTTTCATCTTCTAAAACTGATTATAATAATTTCAACTGACAGTCTTGGTATATGAACCAATTTACAATGATTAAACAAAAGGATGTTTCAAAACTAGGGATGGATTTCTATGACTGCTCAGCTTCCTTTACGACATCTGTCTTGCCCCAATCTTCTGTTGAACTTGCTAGTTTGGTGACACCTGGAGGTTACTTACTGGTTCCGGGAAAGCTGCATTTCGTCTTACCCAGCCGCACGATTTCCTTCCACTGTGAGTTAGAAGGGATCTCGTAATCTATCATCTCCTTTATTAAAATATCCAGGTCAATACATGTGGCATAGGACATAGTCGACAACCCAATCTTCACTATTTTAAATTGATTCAAAATCTCAAAGTCTGCGGCCAAATAATCTACCAAACTTGGGCCTTTTAGACTTTCCTCCATAGCTTCAAATTTGGAATGATCCATTCTACACTGAATGAGGAGAGAATTGTAGTCTTCTTGATTGTATAAATTACCTTTGCCATCCAAAAATGGTGGGAGGCCCTTGATAAACAACTGTTCAAATGTATCCATGAACTCCTGTAAACTGTGCTCCATTTGCATAGCTTTGTTTTGAAACGATTTAAGAAAGTTGTTCTTAGCAATGATCCTCCTAGCCTAGATGATCAACGCAGTTCTATCCTTTACCCCAATAGTCCGAAGATTGACAGTGGGCACAAAATTCAAAAAATCAATAATGTTTTGGGCCCATTCTGAGGGTTTCTTGGCTAATGTTTCATTAACAATAGTACACCTACTTCAGGCCGTGGTAGCCATGCTGTCTTTTTCATTTATAAAATTCAAATAAACCCTGAACTTAGCATCCTTTGCAGCAATAGTATCCTAGATCACATGTTTATCTCCTTGTAACAGTGTTTTTCCTTTTAACCTCATTTTCAACTTGTTTACTCTCTCCTGCAAATCTTGATTCTCTCTTTGGAGTTGAGCCATCTTCTCATCTTTTATTTTCATCTCTTGTTTTAGCTTTTCTATGACCTCTTTGAGGCTCTTGATTTCCCTTGTCTGTAAACTTACTTGGGACATAGCTTGAAACAATCCATCAATGCTTGATCCAGCTTCCTCATTTGAAGGTATAATAACAACCATATATGATGTCGCTACCTGCCCTTGTAACCAATTTTATTTCTCCTTTTCTACCTGCAACACTTTAGCTTTGTAATTCAATGATTCTTATCTGAATGTATCCTTTTCTCTCTCTAGAGAACCTATCTCTTTTGTCTGTGGATGTTCATTGGAGGCCATATTCAACTTCTTCTTTAGACTTTGGATCATCTTCTCTTTCTCATCTAAAGAAGACTTTACCCCTTGAGGGCCTTCAGATTCCAATCTTTTGACCTGTGTTTTCCAGACTTTGTTGGATGCTTTTTCCTATTTCAATTGTCCATCTAATTTGAGTGCATGTGTTGTCAATCTTGAAACTCTCAGACTCAAACTCAGGTAGTATGAATATAGCATGTCACTGGCATTCCTATGAAAAATTACTTTGTTTGGGGCACCAATATTTTCATAATGCATCTTGATTTCAGACACTTTATCATCATCTACTATTGCTATATTAAACGTCTTTCTTTCCACATCCATGACTGAGAGCAGGGAATCCTTATGCTGGGAGATCCTCTCTACCTCGGGAAATAGGTCTCTTATTTCACTATTAGCCATACTTCCCTTCCCAACATATTGGTTCATTAAGTCTTATTTGGACGGATAAATTTCCCAAGGTGTCTGGCTATATACATGTTTCTTGCTGTTGAAAACCCTTGAGCTACTTTCACTTTGTGGCATGCTTCCTGTACCAGCCTCTTCATTTTTTGTTGCACTTTCCACCAGATCCATGCTCGTTTTCTCTTTAGGTTCTTCTCCTTCCAGGTCCACTATCTCCGCAGATGGCGTGACTTTCATTTTATTGATAATATTTTGCGGGATACTGGCACCCAGTGCCTCTGAACTACTCCTCTTGTTATAAACACTCACCTTTGGAGCTTTAACAATCAACCTTGGAGATGTTTTCTATATCTGGATCTGCAGAGGGGCAGACTCTATTTGTTTTTTCTGATCATGTTGCAAAGTGACCTCCATATCTGCATAGGTTTCCATATTAGCCAGTCCATCAAAACCTTCAACATGCTCATGCTCGTAGGGGCCTTGTCTGTTCATCAGGATTATGATCTTTGAAATGATCTGATGTGGGTAAAATTTCCTCCCTTGTAACTGTGTAAACCTGAATTCACTGAGTTTGGCTTGGACCTGAGGTAAACAGGACCTGTTCTTTACCACAATGGGCCCTATCATGAAAGGAAATTTTAAGTTAGATTCCTTGTGCATTTTCATAAAATGCTCTGTCTTTGAAATGAACCTTTGTTTGATGAACTCTAAAGCAAAGACTCTGGGAGTTAAAAATACTGGTAAAAATTAAGGTACTTCTTGATAACCATATACCCAAATCATAGTAGATTGTATGAACAACATCCAATCTCCCACCCTTCTTTCTGGATTTGGTTGCAAAGAGCTCTTCATTTATACCAAAGCCCTTGGCAGGTCTGTGTCGAAGATGAGACTATAAACATTGTACATGATATTGTTTATGAAAATAAGCATGGTGATCCTTTTGCATTTGGTTGAGATGAATGCAACCTTAGGGAATTCAGTCTTATTTGATTCCAGGAACATTCTCAACAAATGAGTGTAGTACCTGAAGTGTCTCAGTGAATTGAAATTTACTAGATGTTGGTGCATATTGTCAGTAATAAACTTTTCAAAACTTATACAAACCAACTGACTAGACTCTGACATAAAAAAGGTCAACAGGAAAATCAACATGACTTCTACTACAAACTTGTCGTTATCTGTTAAGAACCAAATATCAATATAGAATAGAAAAACCTCATAATAAGTACTCAACACCTTGAAAAAGAGATAATCTCAGATAATAAGCCTCTTTGAGGGGGAAACCTCCTTTTACCCCACATAAATGTTCAAGTACACAATGATTCCAAATGAAAATGTCTTCTTGGTATATATAGGATATTAGGAGGTATAATTACAACTAATGGAATAAAGCCGACATAAATAAAATAACATTACTAATGTAATATGCCCCAATTAAGGGGTAATGAGCCAATATTAGGGCTTAACATGCCCCTCCCCTTGAGACACGTGTTTTCTGCAACACTTGAGTAACTTTGGATGCTTCTATATAAAAGACTC
>JASDQU010735942.1:107153-132659 GCA_032191745.1 Picea mariana | reverse complement strand
GCTGTTTGATAGCTATCTATTCCAGATCTATCTCTAATTTTGCCAACAAAGCTATCTACCTAGATTAATGAAGTGTAGATTTGTTTAACCTATTGTTCACTTAAACTCAAAATGTTGTTCTAGATCACAACATGTGCCCACTCCACCATGAAGTCGAACTAATGCTCCTGCATCACATTGCCACCATTTCCAGCATTCGGGATCCAAATGGAGAACACCATAATGGAGTTTGGCCATCTCATCGGTAATTCCATGCAAAGAGAAGTAATGTTCCATTTGGGTAACCCAACCCATGGGATCTGATCCATCAAATTTATTCACATCCACTTTAGGAAGGCGTAGATCACGTTGAAAGTGATGGGACAAAAAATTCTTGGAATTGGATGAAGTCTCACCTTTGGGGTGCAAATGTTGGTCACATGAGGTAAGTTCTCCAAGAATATTTAGCTTGGCACAGAGATGGGTAGAGAAGGATTCAAGTTGGCTTTCCATTTGGGCAGAGAGGTCATGTTTCAGTGTTTTCGTTTTGGCATCTATGGTGGAATTAATTTTTGCATTGATGGTGGTAACATTGGAATTGATTTTCCGCACTTCCTATTGTGTCTCAGAAAAATCATATGACAAGGTATTGATGCATGATTCAATTTCTTGGCTACGGGTGTGGGCCATAGTGAAATGGGGGAACATGAAAGGGGTAGGTGGGACCACACATAAAATGGGTTATGGGTGAAGGGTATCATAATGATCATGGTGAAGAGGGGAATCCAATGTGGTAGGTCCCAAATAAGGGGGTCGGAATGGGATTAGGACCGCATAGAATAATTTTTTTGAAAAATGATAGGTATTACTACGATCAGAATGAAGAGAGGAAGCTAATGGGATAGGTCTCAAATAAGGGTGTGGGTAGGATCCAGAATTTTTTTTCCTGTGGATTTATACTCCGATATGAATAATATTGTAGTAGTGAAATGTCCAAATTCTTAATAGGAAGAAATGTGTAGTAATTTTGAAACCTGAATGCAGGAGGCAAGATTGCTCAACAATAGATTTTTTGTTTTCCTTTTCTGTTATGTTTCCTTCCCCAGGGTTAGGGTGTTGAGGGTTTCTACAGAAAAGGGTTTTCCCTGTACTATATTTCTATGATATATGTGTGGGGTCGAATAATAGTACTCGGCCCAATATCTCAGGGCACCAACAAAAGAGGGTATAATATACCCTTATTCATACTAATTGATTATCCATACACTAGAGAGTATATTCTCAAGTTTTTTTCTCAGTGGCACTATAGCAATCAGGCAGCTGATTGATTGATGTATAGAGGGTTTCAGGATACCTAGGCAAGTTTGTATACAGGTGTTGTCTGATGCGATACCACTCAAAGGGGTACCAAAAGGGGTTACAAGGGTGTCCAACAATATGATCTTAAGTACCTCTTGTGTTTCCTATGTGTATTCTTCCCCGACTATGGATTTATGCATTGAACAATAGATCAATGTAGTCTAAAGACGTTGGAATATATCTCTACCCTAGAAAAATTTAACCCACAATTTTCTACCAAGGAAAGTGCTCTGCTACCACTTGTAAGGTACCGAATCTATTATAATAGTAGAAAACATAAATATTACATAGAATAACAATGGAACAACATAATATATGAAACCACAACACCAAAATAATACCTTTATTGAAAGGAAACAATGTTCACTTTCCTCTTCGAGGGGGCAACCTCTAGTAGAGCAATGCTCTATTTTTTTTCTGAGGTAATATCTCACAGGAAACCCTCGAGTACTTCCCCACTTCGTGGATGGTAAATGGGGTAAACCTCCGGCCCTAACTACGTTCAGGACTAACCCCAAGGAGGAAAAAGATATTTGAACCCGTGACCACCTCCACTGGGGATAGATTCACGTTTGGCTCAGAACAACTTGAGATAACCCTTGGGGATAGAGAAATCCTCTATTACAATAATTCTCAAGAAAAAAACTTCTCATTCCTTCGAATCCTATTTATACTAAATCCATCTACCAAAATAATAATCTAGAGGAAGATATTTCTAGAAGCATAATCTTCTATTAGGTCTTCTCACATTTTACTTATTCTTCCATATTTCTAGGCCTTATTAATATTATCCTTTCTTACATGGAAAATATATTATTCTACCTACATAAGGGGTTAGAGAGGTTAGGTCCCTAACAACAAACTTCATCTGTAGGACAACAAACACCTTGGAAACAACAACTTACTCGGAGCCAACAACGAGTTGGGGGGAGAAAACCTATTTGGGTCCAAAAAATGGTTGGGGGGGAACCAAATGGAGGCCAACAAACAATTTGGGGACAATCCCACACTGGAAACCAATATCAACCCTGGGGGAGAATGTTTTGGAAAACCCTACAGGTCTTTATATTGGTTTATAGTATTTGAGAGTGTCAAATGCTACATGGGGTCAACCCAATCTGGCAGGAATCTCTCTGCAAGGATATCTTCCCACTCAACTAATGAACCCCATGTTCCCCACTCCCCAAACCACTCCACCATATATAGGTGGACCATCAAGATTTAACATATCATCCAAACCTGTGTATGATCCTATTGGTACTCCGATGCCACATTCACATTACCAGTATTCACAATAAAAGTGAAAACTACATTTCTTGGCTACCTTATATCTTCCAAACTTGTCATGTTTGACAAATGATCCTATACAACATGCCCCATTTTGTCCCCCTATCCCTTCCAAACTACCATCTGACATCTTGAAATTGGAAGACAAACCTAGAGAATATTCTAATAACCACATTGTGACCTTTCATCTTCGATGTTCTTCTAACTCCCTCATGGATGATTCCATTAGGTTGAGAATTTTCCAAAGAACACTCATAGCTTCAATGGAAAAATGAAATATTGAGTTGTTGCGTAACTCCTTTTTCGATTTTAATATTCTTGTCATGGAATTTCAGACACATTTCCAACTGCCCATATAGTATGAGACTAGTACTGAGATTTTAACCTTGCTTCAACAACCTACCTCCACTCATATTTATGATCATATTCATGAATGGAGGCTATGACAACTGGTGATTAAATCCACTATTCTAGACCAAATCCTGGAACATTGGTCCATAAACTCACTCCTACCACCCATTGCTACTGATGTTGCCATGGCAGGCATTGTAACCGAGGAGCAAGCCATCATTCATGCTCAATATTTAGACTTGGTATATTCCTAGTCGAGCACACTATATGATCTGATCCCTCATGCTCCTCGGCCATCGAATGATCTATAAAAACCATCCCTAGAAGCCCATGATGATGGCGTAGTGGGTTCTGTAAAATCACAGTCTACGACAAAATCACAGACTAATACCAATTCCAAGTCTCCTCTCCTTCACAAAACTATGAGGTGAATGTGGTTCAACCTGTTTCATATCAGCAATCCAGAGGAAAGAAGAAAAATAAGGGTAAATCCAAAAAGTCTTCTAACCTGGAGGAGAGTAAAAACACCCAAGAGCCCAATGTTTTGAGGGGGGGATTAAAGGTAAAATACACTTGCATGGTATGTAAGGAGGAACACTTCACCAAATACTAACCTCACCTTTCCAAGGTTCATCAATACCTCGAGTGATGGGAATCTCCTTCCCAACCAACAATATTAACCAATCCTTTCCCCCAAAAACAACAAATGGTTTCACAATTTTCTGCACCCCCACCTAGGGGCAATGCAGAGTCCTCATCTACAAATACTATGATGGTTAAATCCACAGTGGCACTATCCACCCTAGCAAAGAAATTCAACTCCCAATAAGGGAAACCTTAATCAAAGGACCCTACATTGACTATACCACCCAATGGCCCTATCACTTTAGAGAAAATAGATTTTGAACCTACAATCCAACCTCCCAAAGGGGTAATTCAATGGATTACCCATAATCTGAATGTCTAGGAAGATCAACACTAAATCATAATGGAATATCTCACCCAAGCACCATGTGCCATGTCAACACTTTAAGTATTGTTGATTTGTCCTTCACAGCAGAAAACCTTGCTATCATCCATGGGGTGAATCGATTATTCGAATTCCAATATTACTTGCTTTGACACAGAATAGAGTGAGTCGCATCTCTCACACCAACTGACATTTCAAATCACAATTAGTTTTCTGAACAAGAATATCTTGTGTATGGTGATCGACGAAGGAGAATCCACTTGCATTATGTCTATTTCATGTTGGAAAGCCCTTGGTTCACCACAAATCACCTCATCTCCAACCATCCTAAAATATTTTGATGGACATTCCTTCAAACCTCATGGAATTCTCACCTCCTTACCCATTGAGCTCAAGGGAAAGACTATCTCCGTAGAAGTTGAAGTGGTAGACTCCAAACTTGACTATAATTTGATCTTGGGTTGCACTTGATTCTATGCAATGAAGGTTGTTCCATCCACTGTATTTTGTGTCATACGCTTTACCCATAAAGGAAATATAGTCACGATCGACCAACTTGATTATTGTGCACCTGAATTACTAGCTAATCCTAGCACCAATGTTCCCTTCATAGGTGATATGGAAGTGTTGGTGTAGGTATGTTTAAAGATCCATTTCTTATGGGGATATTCCTCCTTCCTACACCCAAAACTACCCATATCGCTCCTATCAACATGATTTTCTCATCTACTAGTGGATCCCTCGGGTGAGTTCATCCTTGGGTGGTACCTCATCCAGAGGATGTTGACTATGGAGCATCTATCCTTCTCATCGTGATCGAGATTTTCGATTCGACCATCCCTTCGACATCCATTGATACTAGTCAATAACTCCATCCTCATGTGGAGTGTGACCAACCTTCTTTTCCCGTATGGTTTGTTGACTCTCTCAATTCTCATGATTTATTAGATATTAAATTTCCTTCAGAAGACACCACCCTAGAAATCATGGCTTCCATTGTTAATCCCATAGAGGATGAGAATCATCACACTTTCCTCTCTAATTTGGAATTGATGAGAGTTAACACGATGAATCTTAATTTGAGACTGGGGGAATTTTTTGGGGCATCTAGTGAAACACCTACTCTTAACCCTTTTCCACCTCAGTTATATTTTTCGGAACTTTCCAGTGAATCCTATGCTATCCCTTTCACCGAAGATTTGTGTTTTGTACTTCCCTCATGTCTTGATGGATCCCCTCAAGGAGCTTCCATATCTCACAAAAATACTCATGATGAGTATCTTCGGCTATAGATATTTGTTCCTATGTGGCATGGCCCTAGTATGATGTGCCATAGGATGCCTCCAACGGCTCATGATTTCCTCAGTTATGAAAAATATCCTTGGCCTTAGCCTAGCAATGGGATTTACTTTACATAAAGTATCAAAATGCATAGTGAATTGTACATATGTATGTGGTGTGAGTTCCTTTTCTTTTTTGTACATCATATCCCAAAAATCCAAAACAAATTTCTTTTTAGGATTTCACTATGCGTGTTGACCTTGGAATCTAGTTTACATGTGTTGACAGGATTCTAGGGACATTTTTAAGATGGGTAAATCCATTGAACTTGAGGTATGTGTCTCTAAAATGGCATATAAGGAGAGGTTTTTCCCTGCATTTCCCTCTTTTCATTATTAACCAGCCATATTACCAGCACTATACCTTAGGCTCCCACCATTTATGTTTTTTTAATGGTCAAACTTTATTAGTATTGCTATCTCGCTACGTATTGCTTCTACATCACCATTTTCTTCCATTTCTTATCACATTGCAACCATGCTTGAATGATAGCCATCTTTTTTCTTCCATTTTCATCACCCTTGGTTGAGAATTATTGTTGTATGTGGTCATCAATTTCCATGTCTTGTTGCATACCATTGATTTAGTCACATTCCATGCACTTGGAACTTCATTGCATACTACTTTTCCTCTCTAGCCGAGATTACTATTACCCCTTTGTTGCGCTCGGTAACAAACCATAATAAAGGTACACCCTGGAGTCTCCTTTAAGCTTTTTTCATACTCCTTAAACATGAAAATATTTTTTAGTGGGCTTGTTCCCTTTCACACTCTTTAATTGTATTTGAAAGGACATCTATTCAGTGTAATTTTAACCATTTTTCGAACTGGATGGACTACTTACGAAAAAGGAATACTCTAGTCAACCTTGGCTAGAATAGTTCTCCCTTGTATTGTTTTATCCTTTTTCAGACTCAGGAGACTAAATTTATGAAAAATCATACCCTTGGAGTCTTATTTGTCCTTTTAGACTCTCTAAATATGAAATGACACATGGGAATTTTCTTTCTTGGGCTCGTTAAATCCACCAGATTGTATATGGAGTTTTCTTTTGGATATTTGAAGACTCCTTAAATATTGAAAAGACCCTCGAGCACCATTCTCTACCCCAGTATTGAGAATTAAATCCATGGATGAAGATATCGAGCACACTTTTATTTTCTTTCGCGCTCATTTCAAGCATGAAAGAAAGAAAAAGAGTGGGGGGTTTTTCGTCTAGTCATCTTCAAAAATGGAATCCATCCAATGAGTCACCCTTGAACAATGCACTTGTTTTTCATCCATGTACAACATTTGGTCTATCCATTGTCTCTCAGTCATTACCATCTCCATGATTTCTCAAACTACATGAACTAGTTACTCTTACAGTCTTCCATGGCGATTGTTTTGGTCATTATCAAGTCAATGCTGCCAAGTCAAGTCATTTGTCATGTTGATTTGTTAAAGGGAAGTTATTATGTGTCGGTCATTTTCAGTATTTTATCCCATTCATCCCATCCATCCTTGTGTCATTTGTGCTCTAATATTACACTCTTTACACCAACTACCTTTATATGTTTCGTGTCGATTGATGAAGGATACATCAAGGCCCTCCTTCGATGGATTTCATTCCGTCGACTCCAAATCATTATCTAGGTTTGAAATCTAGAAATTGGTTAGTACCCTAGGATTTGCAGACATTAGTGGTATATTCCCTTGCATTTAAATAGTGGGTTTACATTATTGGCTCCTATTTAATGAATATATGAGTGTTCAACTTCAACTAATTTATTCACACCCACTAGATTGTACTAGGTATCTTAGGGTCCATAATCATCATTGGTGGGTTCCCTTGTGTCTGTTAACAGTATACATCAATGACCGGTAGTCATATGGATTCTACCATGCTCAACCTCAATTCATCTATTCACATGTTGTAGATTTATACCATCGGGATTTGGGATGAATGCCTTGGGTTGGGACTACCACATTCCTTGATGGAATTCCCTCTCAAGTTGTAATGGAGTTATTCATGAGTACTTTAGAGATCACTCGGGCATCAATTCCTCTCATTTATTTGTATACTTTGACATATATCCACATTTGTATTTTTTCATGGCTATTTTTTCAATTGTGACATGATCCCACAATGTATTCTTCCATGGCCATGATCTAATTGTTTGCGTCATGCATGGATCCACAGTGTACTATTTTGAAGGCTATGCTTAGTTCTTGTTACTGAGCATGGGTATGGTGACCTCAGGGATGTTATTATTATGTTGGATTGATGATGGTTTATTTCCAGGTTCCTTCTCCCAAAGCTCTGTGATTTTAGTTTGTAAAGTATTTCGGCCATCAGAAACATATTCTGACCTCACACTTTAGGGGGCACATGTTATACAGTTATTTTCCACCTGATCACCTGATGGGCATCATCTAGAGGTTAGCAGTCTAAAACACTAAATTATACCACTTTTCCCCTGAGTTTGCAATCCCTTTTTTCTTGGTCATTAGTTTTCCCTTTACATCCCATGATGAAAGTTGTTGGTTGCTCTTTGTCCTCTTTCAAAGGGCGACTGGTCGCTCCCTGCAAGAATTCCTATTTATGATTAGTTTTCATGAGATGAGATTAAACCTTGGATTTTCCATGGTTAGACGTCAAGAATCTTGTTATCTTAGGAATCTAGATCCTATCTATATTAACCTTTGATCTTAGCTCTATTATCCTATATATTGAGGGTTTCCCATGGGAAAAGGGAGGGAGAAAGGAGAAAGAAAAATTATATTGGCGGTTTGATTACAGAGCTTGGGAAAGGACTGCATCAACTTCATTGATTTTAAGTTGTAAACCATTTTTTCATTAATAGAATATGTACAATATTTTCCTCCTTACTTGATTGCATGTAATTGTTATAATATTTGTAGGGAATTGATATTCTTATGTTATCTCACTAGATCTATTATCCATTTATACATGATTCGTTTGATCTTGTGAAAGGTTTATTTGTGTCTCTATGTCTACAAATCCATGTTGGTAATAATGAAGGGAATCTTCAGGAAATCTAACAAATAAGGATCATGCAGGGAAAACCATCAGATCACTGAGAAAATATTTCATTCCATTAACTCGTAAATTCTTTTCGTGTATAATTTAGATCTAGGAAAAGTTGCTACTTGCATCCATATTATGTCTTAGGTCTAGGAAGATACTAAGGGAGGTAAATTCTGTAGGGTTCATTTACCCTACAACACACACACACACACACACATTTTGTATATTGAGTAACACCCTTGTGCAGGAATGCTTAGTTATATTATCATCATCGTCATCTATAGACTTTATTCACAACATTTTTTGTACAAGGCCATAGGGTTGTACATTCTATCAGAAATCTTGCTTGGATGGGACATGCCCTAGGTGTGGTGGAATGACATTATTGAGCAAGTGCATCCATGTAAGAAATGAATTTGAATTAGGGAGGAAGGATGTTGACTTGCAAATATTTAAATGTGTCTTGTATGATATTAATGGAGGGAAGGAAATAAAAAAGATACAATTGGTGACTCCCCAAGTACAAGTATGTGACTTTGTCAAGGATTTCTTTGAAAATACATGAAAATGTGTTCATCATGTCCATGTGGCTCGATGGTAGGATAAGCATTTTAGAATATGCAAAGATACATTTCCTGTTTGTATTGTCTTATCAGTGGTTGAATTTGTTGAGAATTGCACTCTTCAATCGTAAAATGAGATTCAAAGCCAATATTATCACTCAGAGAAGGTCAGCATAATGGTGCATATGACATGCAGGCATAGGTCATATAGTAACGAAGAAAAAATAGTTATATTGAAGGAGTATCACTTCCAAATAAGCGATGATTGGTGCCATGACTTAACTTACGTACAACATTTATTTCAGTTGTTTTACAATCACCTTAAGGAGAAGAACATACATATGAATCAACATTGGATTTGGTTAGATGGTTGAGCATGGCAGTTCAAAAATTCTCGTGTATTTCAATGTTTATGTATGTTTCATAAAAAACTCAAGGTACCACATATTTGGAACTATTTCGAGATTTGGCATGGGAAAGGGGAGCATGATGGAGTAAGCGCATGCATCAAAATAGTATTACATAAGCAAGAAATGAATTTCACAACTACTTCTCTCATTCAAGATGTAAAATCCATTATTGAATGTTGTTCTTCAGTAATGGGAGAGGGAACAAGAACCCATGAATACCAATCACCTAGGAAAGGACATGTACACAAATATTTTTTAGATGTGGTTGATGTAGATCGATCACAATGGTGTGAATGAAAAGCAATCCAGTGAACTTGTGGATTCCATTCAGTTTGAACATCAGACAATGAAATAGTTGAAATATGGAAGAGAAAACTCTATTTCTTTTTTGGTTCATGTAGCAGTAATGAATGGAATGATTTTTAATCCACTAACTGGGTTGATATATTGGATTGTGTATCACTCCCCATTGGTCTAGGTTAAAGCATGGCATTCAAGGACATTTTGGCAATTTGGTCTGGGGGTATAAAATCCAAACCAAGTGGCATAATGGATTTTTGTAATCTCTCACACATTTGTTTGTCCAATTCCCATGTGAACATACTACCCACAATCACCCGGCCCATTGTTATTCAAAATCAACCACTTGTTAAGAAATTGCATGGTGCCTCACTAAGAAAAACCCTAGTTCTAGAGATCCTTTAAAAAACACTTTTCCGGGATATAGAATGATAGAATAAGGGTCCATCTATATGTAACATGGCACCCCAAGTCCAATGAAACCAACTTTTTTTCCATCTGAGTTATGATTATATTTTTATCATGAGTTTCAACTCACCTTCTCAAGCCATTCAGGGACATGTTGGAAATTTGGTTCGGGGGCATAAAATCCAAACTGAGAGACATAAATGAGTTATGTAAGCTCCCGAATGTCTTTTTGTCCAAGGCCCATGTGACCACACTACCCAAAATCACTCGGCATTACCCAAAATTGCTTTGGCATAATTTTCTTCAAAATCGACCCCTTGTTCAGAAATTGCATTGTGCCTCACTAAGCAAAACCCTAGTTCTAGAGATCCTCCAACAAAAACTTTTCAGGGAAATGAAACGATATTGGATGGGTCCTCTTATCGGTAACCCGGTGCCCCAATTCCAATGCAACAAATAATTCATCCATCCGAGCCTCATTTAGAGGATTATCACGAGTTGCAACTCGCCTCCTCAAGCCATTCAGGGACATGTTGCAAATTTGGTTCGAGGGCATGAAATCCAAACCGAGCAGCATAATGGAGTTCCATAAGATCTTGCACATATATTTGGATAAGGCACACATTTCCATGATACCCATAATCTCCTAACATAGTGTTCTTCAAAATTGACCACTTGTTTAGAAATTCCATTGTGCCTCACTGAGAAAAACCCTAGTTCCATAGATCCTCCAACAAACGATTTTCTGAGCAAAAAAATGACAGTAGATGGGTCCCCCTAGATGTAACCTGACACCCTGATTCCAATGCAACCAACAATTCATCTATTTGAGCCCCGATTAGAGTTTTACTGCGAGTTGTAACTTGCCACCTCAAGCCATTCAAGGACATGTTAGAAATTTGGTTCGGGGGCATAATGTCCAAACCGAGCGACATAACTAATTTGTGTAAGTTATCACACATATTTTTGGCCAAGTCCCATGCAACCATGCTACGCATAATCGCTTGACACAGTGTTCTTCAAAATCAACCACTTGTTCAAAAAATGGCATTGTGCCTTACTAAGCAAAATCCTAGTTTTGAAGATCCTCCAACAAACATATTTTCGAGCAACAAAATGATAGAAGAGGGGTCATCCAAACTACAAAACAGTGCCTTGAGTCCAATTCAACCAACGGTTTTTCCATCTAAGCCCCAATTATAGTTTTATCATGAGTTTCAACTTACCTCCTTAAGCCATTTAAGGACATGTTGGTAATTTGGTATGGGGGCATAATGTCCAAAACAAGTAGGATGACTAAGTTTTTTAAGCTCTCACACATTGATTTGGCCAAGGCCCAAGTGACCATGCTACCCATAATCACCTGGCACAATGTTCTTCAACATGAACCACTTGTTCATAAATTGCACTATGCCTCACTAATAAAAACTCTAGTTCCAGAGATCCTCCAACAAACACTTTTATGGGCAACGAAATGATAGCGGAGGGGTCCCCCTAGTTGTAACTCGGTGCCTTGAGTCCAATGAAACTAACAGTTCATCTATTCAAGCCTTGGTTAGAGTTTTATCACAAGTTTCAACTCGCCTTGTCAATCCATTCAGGGAAAGGCAAGGCATGGAAAGGAAAGGTCTAGGTCTAGGTCTAGGTCTAAGTCTAGGTCTAGGTCTAGTTCATGGTCTAGGTATAGGTCTAGGTCTAGGTAATGGTCTAGGTCTAGGTATAGACCATGATATAGAGCTAGACCATGGCCTAGACCTAGACTTAGACCTAGACCTAGACCTACACATTGCCTAAACCTATACCTAGACCTCGACCTGGACCTAGATAATGAAATACAAGACATGGAAAGGCACGAAAAGATAAGGCGTGGTAAGACAATGCAATACAAGGCAAGGAAAGACAAGGAAAGGAAAGACATGGCAAGGAAATGCATGTAAAGGAAAGGAAATGCAAGGAAATGTGAAGAATGTTAAGGAAAGGCAAGGCAAGGCATGGCATGGAAAGGCAAGGCAATGTAATACATGGAAAGGCTATACAAGGCTAGGCATGGTAAGCAAGGAAAGGAAAGGAATTTCAAGGCAACACTTTTCCCGCACTCCATTGTCATGTTTTATCTTACTTGTTTTAAGAAATGAATAACACAAATAAAAGAATCCATATAAAATTGGTTGTGGATATTCTATTAAGTTATCAATTCTGATAAATTAACCTATGATAGTGAATATCAAGTAAAGGTTAGGCATGGAAAGTCAAGGCAAGACAATTCAAGGATAGACATGGAAAGGAAAGGCAAGGCGAGGCAAGGCAAGACAAGACAAGGCAAGGCAAAGCAATGAAAGACATAATAAGGAAAGTAAAGGCATGGCAAGGAAAACATGGCATGGAAAGTCAAGGCAAGGAAAAACATGGCATGGAAAGGCAAGGCAAGACTAGACATGGAAAGGCAAGGCAAGGAAAGGCACGACAAGATAAGGCATGGCATAGAAAGGCAATACAAGGCAAGGAAAGGCATGGCATGGAAATTCAAGGAAATGAAGGAGATGCAAGGAAAGGAAAGGCTAGGCATGGCAAGGCATGGAAAGGAAAGGCATGGCAAGGAAATGAAAGACATGTAAAGGCAAGGCATGGAAAGGCAAGTCAAGGCAAGGCATGGCATGGCTAGGAAAGGCATCTCAATTCAAGGCAAGGCAAGGCAATGCAAGACAAGGAAAGGCTAGACAATGCAAGGCATGGCAAGGAAAGGTATGACATGGAAAGTCAAGGAAAGGAAAGGAAATTCAAGGCTAGACATGGCATAACAAGGCAAGGCAAGGAAATACATGGAAAGGCTAGACAAGACATGACATGGAAAGGCTAGGAACGACATGGAAAGTGAAGGAAAGGGAAGGGAAGGGAAGGAAAGGCATGACAAGGCAAAGCATGGCATGGAAATTTAAGGCAAGGAAAGGAAATGCAAGACAAGACAAGGAAAGGAAAGACACGGCATGGCAAGGAAAGGCACAGCAAGACAAGGCATGGTAAAGAAATGTAAGGAAAGTCAAGGAAATGCAATTCAATGCATGGATTGGAAAGTCAAGGAAAGGCAAGACAATTCAAGGAAAGGAAAGGATAGACATGGCAAGGCAAGGCATGCCAAGGTAATGCAAGGCATGGAAAGGAAAGGAAAAACATGGCAAGGCAAGGCATGACATGTCAATTCAAGGCAAGGAAATGAAAAGCATGGCAAGGAAAGGAAAGGCATGGCAAGGAAAATCATGTCATGACAAGTCAAGGAAAGGCAAGGAAATGCAAGGAAAGGCAAGGATAGACATGTCAAATAAAGGCAAGGAAAGACATGGGATGGAAAGGCATGGAATGACGATGAAAGGCAGGGCAAGACATGGCAATAAAATGCATGGAAAGGAAATGCAATGCAAGGAAAGGTGAGGCATGGCATGAAAATTCAAGGCAAGGCAAGGCTTGACATGGAAAGGCATGGCAAGGAAATGCAAGTCATGGCAAGGCAAGGCAAGGAATGGAATTTCAATTCAAGGAAAGACAAGGCAATGCAAGACAAGGAAAGGCTAGACATGACAAGGTATGGCAAGGCAATGCAAAGCATGGAAAGGAAAGGAAAGGCATGGAAAGGCAAGAAATATCATGGAAAGTCAAGGCAAGTCAAGGAAAGGAAAGGATAGACATGGAAAGGCAAGGAAATTCAAGGCATGGCATAATAAGGCAAGGTAAGGAAAGACATGACAAGGCTAGGAAAGACTAGGCATGACATGGAAAGGAAAGGCAAGGAAAGGAAATGAAAGGCATGGAAAGATAAGGAAAGGCATGGCAAGACAAAGCATGGTATGGAAATTCAAGGCAAGGCAAGCAAATGGTAGCAAAGGAAAGGCAAGGCAAGGCATGTGTAATGTCCCCAACCAGGCTAGGAGGGAAAATTATGTTTTTTGTCCCAAATTTGTTATTCCTTCTTATCTAAATTTGTTATTAACTTCTTACAAATAGTTTGCTAAATTAGGAATATTGTCAAAAATATAGCATACATCCATTACACAGAAAATAGAGAAGATAACATGGAATCTTATTATGGATGGAAACTCCCAAAACCAATACAATGATATCTAATGGTTGTAATAATAGTTGTAAAATACTCCTAAGCACACAAATCTAATGGCTTCCAGGAAGATAGACAATCTACTACATAAAAAATACAAGAAAACCTGGAATGATTCCAATCCACTATCCCAAGACTCTCCAATCCCTACACTGCTATGTTCCGGTAATATCCACTCTATAAGAGGCCTTCCAATCATGTCCTCATCCCTTCACAAACCTAATCTAAAAAACGGTTGCAATCCCTGATTCACAGAGGTCCTCGCGAGACGACTGCTAGGTGTTTATTGGAGCCTCATGGAACAACCCTTTCTCAACCCATGAGGGTGAATCCTCCCATAGATGCATGAAAACCCTCTTGGCACCTGCAAATCAGACACTTGGCCTCCTCCTAAAACTCACCGCAAACACTTTGCGCAAACCGATATGCCTCCCAACGCTCTCCAACATGAAACCAAACACCACAATGAACCCCAATGAGAACTCCAAATGAATTCTCCTCTTTGTCTAGCTAGGGTGGATATTACACCACTAAAAATAAACCTACAATGGAAGGGTTTTTCCCAAAACCCAAATGAAAACACTGGCTACATGAGCACTCCAATATGATATCAAATAATAATGCTAAGGGGAAGGGTTACTCTTCTATTTATACTTTCCTTGGGCCTTGTAGAAACGAAACCTATCTCATGAACCTCTTGCGAAAATCATATTTTATGGTTAGCCTCTCATGTTTTTTTCTATCTAGGGTGATCAAGGAGACCTGAGAGAGTCGACCAATCTCTAAATCAATGACGCAAATCTTTCAACCCAAATTAAATCAACACTCACAAGTTCCAACTTTGAATTCGTCTAATGTTGCCAATAATTTATTCAAACTCTGAATGACAAGTGGGTAATTTCATGTGAAACTCGCAAACCCTAATAGTTATGGTTTGATTTGGGCTCCAAACAGATAGTGGATTCAATACTCATACTTCAATTTAATTATGCAGCTATATCAGATGGTTGAAATGAGTGCATGTACATGAAACAACAATGTATTACTCATTGCAGTATTAAATAATTAATAAATAATTAACACATGGTTTCATGCCTGCATCAGATTTTCATATGTGGTACTAAATTCATTTAAGTTTGAGTCTCAGCCACATATAATCATATGTTTGAATTTCTCTATACTTTCATTTTTGTGAAACTCCTTACTTACCACTCTTTTAACAGTTCCATTCTAATTCTTTTCATTTTTGCAGAACTCTTGACTTACCACTCAGTTAATAGTTCCATTCTGATTCTTTATGCAGCTCCCCTCACAGTTATATATAGCACTAGTAAGAAACTTAGATCTTTCCTTCTCATACCCCTTTTCTGGCTAATATATTTGATTTTATTTGCAGATATATAGACATTCATTCTTCTGTTTTCTTGTAGCTTTATACAATTGCCACTGCGATCCTAGTTGTACAAAATATATATTGTGACAACTGGAAAAAACAAAAGGTATGACTTTCATATGGTGTTAAAGAATAATTGATTTGTTCGACAGGGTATGGGTCAACATGCCTCTAACAAGATTCAAATAGCTAGTAAATATATTACTCTCTTATAATTTGCATTGGGATTTTGCTAGATTTCCATGGAACTTTGCAATTTTCTATATCTCTACTGGTCCTATCAAATTTAGGTTGTTTTTCAAAGATTCGAAGAATATATCATTGAATGGTGTTGTATGTGTTATCACATATTCTTGCAAGGGGGATTTTTTCCTGGATTTGCCCCTTGGGTGGGAAAATGCGAAGAATGGGGTTAAAAACCCACTAAATGGAATTTATCCTAAGTCCCTCAGAGTGATGTGACCATTTGGAACATTTTTCTAGGACGTGCACAAATCTTCGTGGATAGGATCAACGCACCTTGGAGCGATGGTCACTAGACATATCGGGGCTTCAACATGTGTGGTCGTTAAAAAAGGTGGAGCGGGCCAGGGAAAAAAACCGTGGTTTTTTGAAGCACTACATGTCGGCCAAAGACACACATCGGGACCAAAAGAAGGAAGGAATCCAACCTCTTTTTGCGGTCTTGATATGTGCATGACCTATCCCAAGCCACCAAGTGGCCATTCCACAACCATACCATTGGAAGTTGTCCCCCTCTCCATCTCTCTCCTTTGTCTGTCACATCCCTCGCTCCCCTTTTATTCCCTCACACCTATCCTCCACTCACTGTCCCACATGTCACCTCACTCATTCTCAGCTCCCCCTTGTTTCACCCCCACAACTTCTTCCCAGCCTTAGTGTCTCCTCCACATGGCCATCACACACTAAGCAGCCTGTCATTCCGCCAATCGTCCCGCCAGACCCTCGTCCATGTCTTCTACCTAGCCATCCCTATAGGCATCCAACTCAGCTCTAAGTGGCATAATGCATAGGCCACCATGTCTCACAAGTGCGGTGCTGACTCAGGCCCTTTTGATCCCGATGAAGCAGTTATTAAGTTTGGTTGGCAGTGGTTGAACATATTTTTCACCATAAATGGAAATCCCGAGAAAGGACTGTCAGCAAGTCGACTCAGCTGCAGTCAGCTCATCTAAAACATGATTGCATCTTACAAGAGCTTGATTTTGACAGGAGACTATATGCACAGTTTGCCAGGAAGCATGCAAACGCAAATCCTTTAATGTGAAGACCTGAGCATGCTTCTACTGCCGGAATGAATTTTTGAAGTTTAAGTATGGAGTTCTGCCATTTTGTAAAAGGTCTTTGGTTGAGTAGAGCTCCCATTTTGTAATATGTTTTAGCACCAGAACCGTGTTTATTTATGTATATGCATTTGAGACATCTTGTTTAATGTCAGTTAGCTTTCTTACTCCCTCTTGTTTCCCTCTGATGTTGAAATAGTTCATGGTTGAATGATTCACTTAAATTATTGTGACTACATTATGATGAAAGTTTGATTATAGTGTTTTTATGGTTCCTTTCAGTTTCTGTGAGATTTAAATTCAAGAATTTCTTGTGTTTAAATTGTTCCTCCTTGGGTTGTCGAAAGACTTGATGTCCTTGGAAGACCTATGCATTTTCGCACCAACATCTTCCTCCTATTCACCCTTACTACAACTTACTGTTTGAAGTTAAATCAAGACCTCACCTGTTAGTGCATATCAGTCCATTTTTTTGAATTAAGATGAAATTTTCTTGAGACTATGCCCATTTGACCCTTTTATAACCAATTTGTGACATAAACTCTGATGGGTATCATGATTACCTCTATTGCAATCCAGAGGTGACTTCTGGTGCTAACATTTCTGGCACCGTTGTCAAGGATGAATTAAAGATTTTCCCTGGGTAGAACGACAACAAACTTCTAATTCTGAAGGTGCATCATAAATCAGAACCTTTGAAGATTGCAGTTGTGCACTTGGTGACTCCACTGTTTTAGTGTGGCTGCTTCTGGCTACATTTGGTAGCCCTCGGGAGAACAAAACTATTAGAGATGGTCTTTGATGGTGAACAAATACCAGACACACTCATCTTACATATTATTCACCTGGTGACTCCATGGTTGAAGGATCGATTGGAAACTCCACTGGTTCGAAATGGAAAGAATCCTGGCTCGAAGGTTTTCTCCCTTTAAATTTTTCTGTTGTTCCTGATTTTCCCAATGTTGTTCCTGCTCCAAATGAATGGAATGATTATTTGCCTATATTTAGAGATCTTAAAGAGGACAACCCTGCTTAACATCTCATAGAGTTTCATGAAATCATGCACCAATGGGAGATACATCAGGAGGATGTATTAATGAAGATGGTCATGTTCTCATTAGTAGGGGATGCTCGTGAATGGTATCATTCTTTACCCCCTGCTAGCATTTATTCACTGGGAGAATTCCATGCAGCTTTCAATGCCCATTGTCAGAAGTTTTATCCCTCTGAGTTAATTTGTCATAGTTGTTGTGAGGGATACAATGACTATACTCAAGATAGAGTTGCTTCTTACGCAGGCTGTGAGGATGAGCCTGATGACTTGGATCAGAAATTAGTCGTTTCTCTTCCTTGTTCATCTACATCAGAGGAAATATGTAAGGATGAGGACCAAGAAAAAGAGGCTCTAAGTGAACTGATGGAGCTAGTAAAATTTATTTCTGTAGAGATAGAAGAATTGAAGGTAGAATGTGACTGCTTCCTTTCCGAGGAAAGCTCAGAGGATTTTTCGACCCTTGAAGAGGATGTTCTTGGCAGCTCTACCGAGGATGATGTTGAAGATCCCATGACTGTAGAGGCCCTGCATCCTGCTCCTGATGTGCCTTTTGTCTCATGCTTTAACGATTATTTAGATGAAGAGCAGTAGAGCCCCTACATCACATTTTGTTGATCAGAGGAGCATCCAGCCTGTGTATGAAAACTATGAATTAGATTCTAAGCTGAATATGCAAGATATCCAAGAGCACACAACAAAGCCTTATCCTATTTTTCTTAAAGGAGATTATCGTGAGGAAATCAGTCATCCTAGGCCTACAAAAGACACTGATCAACATGATGAAGAGCAGAGCTTTCCCACAGGTCATGTTTATGATGATTATGAATCTATCCCTTGGGAGAGCCAAGAAAAAGAACCATAGGAGTAGGAGGAAGGGCAGTTTACCTCATGTCCAGAGCGTGTAGGTGAAAAACCATCACCTGAGGACAGTAAGCCTGTATCATCTTCCCATCCACCTATGCCTACCAATGATATTTAGCCCTGTATGAGCATTTGTAGAGCAGAGTAGTCTTTCTGCTACAATTTTCACAGAATTTTCCACTCATTCTATGAGCCTGTCAACGAGTACATGGAGCGACATTTCCTTCATGACCTGGAGCCAGCCTATTTTATCTCAACTTCAACCCTTGGAGAGGATCTGAAGGGTGTAACCATTATTTTTTCATGGTTGCATCATCTGCTAGTGATCACCGAGAGAGTAAAGCAGATTCCATTCAGGAAGTTACTTGATTGGCTATGGTGGAAATTTTCTTTCACCTAGCACCATGTAGAAAATAAATTTGTTTAGTTTTGTACATAAATAAGCTCCTTAGATCCCTTGTATGTTTGTTTTCATCTTATTTTTTGGCATGTATTCCTGAGCAGGGTGTTTTGAGCTTGACTCCATAGCCCAACAAAAAGGTGGCTAGAACTACAGAAAGAGATCTTAGAGCCTCGCAGGGAGGACTCTATCCCCCATGGAGCCTGATGTTATCACATATTCTTCTAGGGGGGATTTTTTCTTGGATTTGTCCCTTGGGTGGAAAAATGCAAAGAATGGGGTTAAAAACCCACTAAATGGTGTTTATCCTAATTTTGTCGGAGTGATGTGACCGTTTGGGGTGTTGTGCTAGGACGTGTGAAAATCTGGGTGTCTAGGATCAGTGCGCCTTTGATCGACGGTCCCTGGACATATCGGGGCTTCAACATGTGCGGTCGTTAAAAAAGGTAGAGAGGGTTGGGGAAAACAACTATGGTTTTTTGAGGCACTACATGTCAGCCAAACACACACATTGGGCCCAAAAGAGGGGAGGAATCAAACTGCTTTTCATGGCCTCAATATGTGCATGACCTATCCCAGGTTGATAAGTGGTCACTCCACAACCATCCCACCGGTAGTTGTCGCCCACTCCATCTCTCTCCTCTGTCTATCACATCCCACGCTCCCCTTTCATTCCCTCACACCTGTCCTCCACTCACTATCCCACCTATCACCTCACCCCTTCTTAGCTCCCGCCTGTGTCAACCCCACAGTTTCTTCCCAGCCTCTATGTCTCCTCCACCTGGCCATTTCACACCAAGTATCCTGTCATTGCACCAATCTTCTCGCCAGACCCTCATCATGTCCACTGCCTAGCCATCCAACTCATCTCCAAGTGGAAGAATGCAGAGGTCACCACGTCTCATCGGTGTGGTGCTGACTCAGGACTGTTTGATCCCGAAGAAGCATTTATTAAGGTTGGTTGGTGGTGGTTGAACATATTTTCCACCATAAATGGAAATCCTGAGAAAGGACTGTCAATAAGTCAGATCAGCTGCAGTCAGCTCATCTGAAACACGATTGCATTTGATAAGAGCTCACTTCTGACAGGAGACTACATGCACGATCTACCATGAAGCATGCAGATGAAAAGCCTTTAATGCAAAGACCCTTCCGTTCTTCTGTTGCGGGAATGAATTTTTGAATTTTAAGTATGGAGTTCTGTCATTTTGTAAAAGGTATTTGGTTGAGCAAAGCTCCCATTTTGTAATATGTTTTCGCACCAGAACTATGTCTGGTTATGTATATGCATTTGAGACATCTTGTTTAATGACAGACAACTTTCTTACTCCCTCTTGTTTCCATCTGATGCTGAAAGAGTTCATGGTTGAATGATTCACTTGAATTATTGTGATTTCATTGTGATGAAAGTTTGATTATAGTGTTGTTATGGTTCCTTTCAGTTTCTATGAGATTTAAATTCAAGAATTTCTTGTCTTTAAATGGTTCCTCCTTGGTCTTCCGAAAGACTTGATGTCCTTGGAATACCTCTACATTTTCGCACCAATGTCTTCCTCCTACTCAACCTTACTACAACTTAATGTCTGAAGTTAAATCAAGACCTCACTTGCTAGTGCATATCAGTCTAGTTTTATGAGTTAAGACGATATTTTCCTCAGACTGCGCCCATTTGACCCTTTTATAACCAATCTGTGACAGAAACTTAGATGGGTATCATGCTTACCTCTGCTGCAATTCAGAGGTGACCTCTGGTACTAACAATATGGTTGATAATTTGCACAAAATCAATGCCAAAAACACGCTACTAGCACAGACACAGGGTCAACAACATGAAAACATAAAGGGACAACCTATGATTGTTGATTCTCAAATATCGAGTACTATAATATCACCGAGGTAGGGATCCACGAACACTTATAGTATTTTTCACTTACAATTTAACATTACATTTTGATAAGCTAGATAGTACTCGACAATAAAATTCTGTGAGGGGAAAGCTACTCTCTAAATATGCACAATGCTGATAAAATTTTTAAAAATTACTCTTTGTTTTATATTTTTTCAATTATCATAATGTATTAAAAACAAAATTCCATGTATTATTTATCTTGGTGTTTCAAGAGAAGCTAGGATTTTCGAGACAAGGGTAGTAAAAAAAACAAGTTAGGTATTATAATTCGAAATCATAGTTGCAGTCGAAAATTTAATGTGCACTTTTTCAAGAGTAAAATAGTAGGAGCCTGCCCATGAGCGTATTTGGTGTGCCCTATTACCTTCTTCCCTCAACGCCATGGCCCCAGGAGGGGGACCCTTCATTAAAAAACTAGATAACATCCCCTCAGTCACCCTCCCAACAGAAGAAACATGCAGATATGCATTGAACCTTGCTGAAAGGGGACTCATTGGATAGTTTATGGGCTTATGTCCTTCTCCCAAATCTCTAGATGCATGGGTACAGAGGAATTGGAGTCCTCTGGTAAAAGAGGGCATCAGAAGCCACCTTGTTGGCAGGGGATGTTAGGATGTTTAGACACTTGGGAGTTAGTTAAGATCTACTTGGTCTATTGTGTCATTAGGTAAAAGTGTGCCTTCTAGTTTGTTTCTTTAGTATGCATTTGTAGTTAGGAAATCTGACAATCACGATATGTTCCCGACATAGAGTGATCTGATGGTTCATACTCTCCTCGATCTTAACGGCCATTGATATGTGGCTTAACACTCAATTGGTCCATGATCTCTATTTAAAGAGCATGGAGGGTCATTTGTCAATGATCGATTTTGAGAAACTCTCTTGTAAAATCTCTCTATAATCTTTTTCTTTGCATTAATAAACTGCTCCAAGTGGTCACGTTGGCTGGGGCCATGGATGTTTCCCCATAGGGGTTTTACCATGTGAAAAAAATGGTGTGTTGATCTTTGATCTGGTTATGTGAGTGGTTACTGAAGGTATTCATCCTCATTTGGAATACCTGTGTTGTCGAACATGGTATCAGAGCATGTTTGAAGACCCACTCATGTTGTAGATTGAGATTGTGAAGCTGAGTTTCTACAAGTAATCTCTTACTTACCAGCACCAACTACTTCCAATGGAAATCCCATATGGAGGATTTATTAAGAAGTAAAGGCTTGTACCAGATTACCTTGGGAAAGGAAACAACACCCACTGATGCTGATAAGAAATCCAAATGGGATAATAGGAATGACAAAGCACGTGGATTAATCAAAATGTCCATCTCTCATGATTTAAGGTTCCACCTTCAATCAATTGATAAATCCTAAGAAGCTTGGGAAAATATTGAATCTGTGTTTGGTAAACACAATATTATTCGAGCACAACAGTTAGAAAATCAAGTACTAACTTTAAGTCCAAGTGATTTTTATTGCATTTAAGACTATATATCTAAGTTTAAAACACTCATAACATGTAAGATAAAGATAGACGAAGATGGTTGCATCTATCTTATTCTTTCTAAGCTAGGTAATGCATATTCTGTGTTTGTATCTATCTTTTATGCTATGCAAGAGGCTCTAGGGGAAGCTTATCAAAAAATCAGTAATGAGAAATTTTCTGATACTTTGATTAGAGAGAAATATAAACTAGTACAACTTGGAGTGATCAGCACTACAGGTACCTCCAACAAAGCCTTAGTTGTCCATCAGAAAGATAAACCCAGGAATCCCAAGAAGAAACATCCTCGCCACAACAATAAGCAATATAAGGGTCCCAAACCCACTCAGAAAACTTTTGCTCCTAATGGAGACAAAGGAGAAAAATACAAAAATAAGAATACTAACAGACATTGCAACTTTTGTGATAAAGATGGTCATGATGAGTCCAAATGTTTCAATAAGATGGAAGCTTTAGAAGAAACGATGAAGAAGCACAACATCAATATTGATTCTACTACTTCTTCTTCTTCTCATGGACATGCACTTTCTTCTTCTGGTTTCTCCTTCAATACAAACTCTACTTATACTTCTACTTTTGATGAGTGGTTTATTGATTCTAGATCATCCTATCAGATGGCTAAGGATAGAGCCATATTTTCTACTCTAAATGAATGTAACACCAAGAAAATATTTGTTGGTGATGATAGATCTCTTAGTGTTGAAGGATCTGGAACAGTTCAAGTAGAAAATGGTCATTTCAATGATGTATTATGTGTTTCAATTCTTTCTTGTAACCTTCTATCAATATATCAAATCACTCATTCAGCTGAAGGTAAAACCGTAGAGTTTTCACCTCACCAAGTTGTAATCAAGGATCTAAAAGATCCTAAGCTTGTTCTTGCAACTGGAATTGCTGATGATATTACCAGGTTGTACAAATTTGACAACTTTGGGTCATCATCTTTTTCATCATTTTTTGTTGTTCATAGCGATGAATTGAGCAAACTTTGGCATGAGTGGTTTGGTCATCTAAACTATCGTTCATTGCAACAACTATGTAAACAATAGATGGTGACTAGACTTCCTCTTGTTTCATGCAGAGATGGTGTTTGTGCTAGTTGTGTTCTCAGCAAACATCATCGGGACAATTTTGACAAATGTGCCTCTTGGCACACATCAGGTCCTTTGCAGCTTGTTCACAGTGATTTGTGTGGTCCACTTTCTTCTCCTTCTCTTTCTGGGTCCAAGTATATCTTAACTTTCATTGATGACTTTTCCAGACGTACTTGGGTTTACTTCTTAAAACTTAAGAGTGAAGTTTTTGACAAGTTTTTGGCCTACAAAGCCCTTGTAGAAAATCAATTTGGACATCAAATTCAAAGGTTGAGAACAGATAATGGAGGAAAATATGTGGACAATAATTTTACAAGCTAATGCACTACACAGGGAATCCAAATGCAACACACTATTCCATATACACCACAACAAAATGGAGTTCCTGAGAGAAAGAACCGCACATTAAAAGAAATGCTAATTGTATGATCCAATCTAAGGGATTAAGTCTAAAGTGTTGGGCAGAAGCCATCAACTGTGTAAATTGCATAGTAAATCTCACTCCCACAAAGGCTCTTAAAAATATAACACCGGAAGAAGCTTGGACTAAAATTAAACTAGATGTAAGTCACTTCTATGTATTTGGTAGTATATCATGGGCTCACATTCCTGATGAGAAAAGAAAAGCATTGCAACCTAAAAGTGAGAAGTGTATATTTGTTGGTTATTCTGAAGATGTCAAAGGTTACAAACTTCTTCAATCACATTGTAATGAAATTATTATTAGAAGAGATGTTAAATTTGATGAAAATATCTTGGCCTGCGAGCCTAATTTGGTGTTTGTGCCTGCTTTGGCCTATGAGCCTAATTCGGCGGTTGTGCCTTCTTCGGCCTACGAGCCATCTTCGACATTTTTGCCTTCTTATGATCTAGTTTATTCTTCAGATGATGAAAGTGAGGATGAAAATCCACCTCCGCCTGCTCACCCTCCTCGAGATGAGTCCTTTGAACCTAAACCAACACCAGCTCCACCGCTTCCTAGATGGGTATGTTCAACACGAGAAGCAACTAGTGATCTTGTCAGTGATCCTTCATATCAACATCGGACACATTCACAGTTTCAGAAAGCCTCTTATCTTTTGGCTCAAGTTTCAAAAAATCACAATCCAGAGACATTTGCAAAAGCTTCAGGTCATCCAGATTGGGTTACATCAATGAATGAAGAGTATCGTTCTTTAATGGCAAACAATACTTGGGATATTGTACCTCTTCCAAAAGGAAGGAAACTTGTTAGATGCAAATGGGTCTACATAACTAAGTATGCATCAGATGGAAGTGTTGAAATACACAAGGCTTGGTTAGTTGCCAAAGGATTTTCCAAAGTTGAAGGAATTGACTATAATGAAACCTTTTCCCCTATAGCAAAAATGAATTCCATCTGCCTTGTTCTTTCCCTTGCTACCTCACAAAAATGGAAGGTCCATCAGATGGATGTTAAATCCGACTTCTTGCACGAAGATTTGAAAGAAGAAATCTACATGGAAAAACCTCCTGGCTATGTCCAGAATGACTCTATCCTTGTCTGTTGCATTAAGAAATCTATTTATGGTCTCAAGCAAGCTCCCTGAGCTTGGTATGCCAAAATGGGCATCTTTCTTATAGCCATTGGATTCTCTAGATGCTATTTTGATCCTAGTGTCTATACCAAGAAAGTAGGAAGCCATCTCATAATCCTCGTCCTTTATGTTGATGACCTTATCCTTACTGGTAATGACTCAAAACTTTTAAACCATTTGAAAACTATCCTTAAGAAGAAATTTGAAATGAATGACTTAGGCTTTTTGCACTATTTCCTTGGCCTCCAATTTTTGCAAACCAATGAAGGAATTTTTCTTTCCCAGTCTAAGTATGCTTATGACCTTCTTCGTCACTTTCACATGGACGATT
>JASDQU010735942.1:75139-100569 GCA_032191745.1 Picea mariana | reverse complement strand
TTTGTTTACATGTTGAATGTCTGAATGCTGTACTCTGGTTTAGTCATCCCATTGATCCATTTTGATAAAAAACACCAAAAACATTGAGTTCTTAAGTTACCAAGCACCTCTGGTCTGCAACCACGGAGGGTTTCTTGGAGAGTTAACAGGCACCTCAGGTGGATTATTGGCTGTGTGGGATCCCAATCTGTTCGAGCTGGCTCCATTTCTTATGGTGGGGGGCATTTTATTATCAGGTAGGAGTGTTATTTATCATAGGGATGTTGCCTTACTTAATATCTATGCTCCCTGTAACAATTGGACTTTGTTTTGGAAAGATTTGGATGACAGTGGTCTCCTTACTTTAAATAATTTAATAATGGCTAGAGACTTTAATCTCCTTCTCTCTCTAGAAGAGGCCTGGGGGGGAATCGAACAGGTTTAGTGGATGGCTATTACAATGATCTATTCTCATCAAATCGCCTTATTGACATAAAGCCGACGAAACTGGTACCAACTTGGAGGAATGGCTGCCAAGGAAAGGAAGCCATTTCAAGAAGAATAGACAGGTTTCTAGTAGCTGAAACTCTATTAACTGAAGTTGGATTTTATAGGTTATGGGTCAAGCTAGATTTTGTCTCTGACCATGCCCCTGTTCTCTTACAGTTGGAAATATCACTAGCCTTCAAAGTATTTTCTGTTAAATTTAATGAGCATTGGCTATGTGCAAAGGATTACACAACCATTGTGGAAAGCATATGGAAAGACCCGATTTACCTATCAAAAAGAGGCAAACAGAAGAGGATTGTTTGGAAATTACAGGACCTAAAAAAAGCTGCAAAAATATGGGACAAAGATTTGAAGACAAAGAATAAAGATAAATTGTTGATGATCGAAGAAGAAATTAAAACATACTTTGATATTCTGAGTAATGACTATAACGAGGAAGGAGCAAAGGAAATATTGAGGTGTTTGAAAATAGAGAGAAACGAGCTATTAAGATTTGAGGAAGAGAAGTGGCGCTTGAGAAGCAGGGTGCTCTAGATGGCAAGCGGAGATAGGAATACGAAATATTTTCATAAGGTATCTAGTCATAACAGAGTCAAAAAGCATTTTGGGAAATAAATAGGGATGATAGTGATAAAGTGGTGGATCAGCAGGGCATTAAAGAAGAAGCAGTCCATTACTTTAAGCATTTCCACATAGCAACCCTCTATCTTATTCTTTCTAAGCTAGGTAGTGCATATTCTCTATTTTTATCTACCTTTTATGCTATGCAAGAGGCTCTACGGGAAGCTTATCAAAAACCCAGTCTTGAGAACTTTTCTGATGCTTTGATTAGAGAGAAAGATAAACTAGTGCAACTTGGAGTGATCAACACTACAGGTACCTACAACAAATCCTTAGTTGTCCATCAGAAAGACAAACCCAAGAATCCTAAGAAGAAACATCCTCGCCACAACAACAAGCAATATAAGGGTCCCAAACCCACTCAGACAACTTTTGCTCCTAATGGAGACAAAGAAGAAAAATATAAAATTAAGAATACTAACAAACAGTGCAACTTTTGTGATAAATATGGTCATGATGAGTCCAAATGTTTCAAGAAGATGGCAGCTTTAGAAGCAGTGATGAAGAAGCACAACATCAATATTGATTCTACTACTTCTTCTTCTTCTCATGGACATGCACTTTCTGCTTCTAGTTTCTCCTTCAATACAAATTCTACTTCTACTTCTACTTTTGATGAGTGGCTTATTGACTCTGGGGCATCCTATCATATGGCTAAGGATAGAGCCATATTTTCTACTCTAAATGAATGTAAAACCAAGACAATATTTGTTTGTGATGATAGATCTCTTAGTGTTGAAGGATCTGGAACAGTTCAAGTAGAGAATGGTCATTTCAATGATGTATTGTGTGTTCCAAGTCTTTCTTGTAACCTTCTATCAATATATCAAATCACTCATTCAGCTGAAGGTAAAACAGTAGAGTTTTCACCTCACCAAGTTGTAATTGAGGATCTAAAAGATCCTAAGAATGTTCTTACAACTAGAATTGCTAATGATATTACCAGGTTGTACAAATTTGACAACTTTGGGTCATTATCTTTTTCATCAATTTTTGTTGTTCATAGCTATGACTTGAGCAAACTTTGGCATGAGCAGTTTGGTCATCTAAACTATCGCTCATTGCAGAAACTATGTAAACAACAGATGATGACTAGTCTTCCTCTTGTTTCATGCAAAGATGGTGTTTGTGTCGGTTGTGTTCTCGACAAACATCATCGGGACAGTTTTGACAAACGTGCATCTTGGCACACCTCAGGTCCTTTGTAGCTTGTTCACAGTGATTTATGTGGTCCACTTTCTTCTCCTTCTTTTTCTAGGTGCAAGTATTTCTTAACTTTCATTGATGACTTTTCCAGATGTACTTGGGTTTACTTCTTAAAACTTAAGAGCGAAGTTTTTGGCCTATAAGGCCCTTGTAGAAAAGCAATCTGGACATCAAATTCAAAGGTTAAGAACAGATAATGGAGGCAAATATGTGAACAATAATTTTACAAGTTACTGCACTACACAGGGAAACCAAATGCAACACATTGTTCCATATACACCACAAAAAAATGGAGTTCCTAAAAGAAAGAGCCGCATATTAAAAGAAATGGCTAATTGTATGATCCAATCTAAGGGATTAAGTCTAAAGTATTGGGCAGAATCCATCAACTATGAAAATTACCTAGTAAATCTCACTCCCACAAAGGATCTTAAAAATATAACACCGAAAGAAGCTTGGACTAAAATTAAACTAGATGTAAGTCACTTACGTGTATTTGGCAGTATAGCTTGGGCTCACATTCCTGATGAGAAAAGGAAATCATTACAACCTAAAAGTGAGAAGTGTATATTTGTTGGTTATTCTGAAGATGTCAAAGGTTACAAACTTCTTCAATCACATTGCAATGAAATTATTATTAGAAGAGATGTTAAATTTGATGAAAATCTCTTGGCCTGCGAGCCTAATTCGACGTTTGTGCCTTCTTTGGCCTGCGAGCCTAATTCGACAATTGTGCCTTCTTCGGCCTGCGATCCATCTTCAGTGTTTGTGCCTTATTATGATCTATTTTATTCTTCAGATGATGACAGTGAGGATGAAAATCCACCTCCGCCTTCTCACCCTCCTCCAGATGAGTCCTTTGAACCTGAACCAACACTACCTCCACCGCTTCCTAGATGGGTCTGTTCAACACGAGAAGCAGATGGTGATCTTGTCGGTGAAACTTCAGATCAGCGTCGGAAACATTCACAGTTCCAGTGAGCCTCTTCTATTTTGGCTCAAGTTTCAGAAACTCATGATCCAGAGACATTTGCAGAAGCTTCAGGTCATCCAGATTGGGATACAGAAATGAATGAAGAGTATCATTATTTAATGGAAAATGATACTTGGGATCTTGTACCTCTTCGAAAAGGAAGAAAACTTGTTAGATGCAAATGGGTCTACAGAACTAAGTATGCATCAGATGGAAGTATTGAAATACACAAGGCTCAGTTAGTTTCCAAAGGATATTCCCAAGTTGAAGGAATTGACTATAATGAAACCTTTGCCCCTATAGCAAAAATGAATTCCATCCACCTTGTTCTTTCCCTTGTGGCCTCACATAAATGGGAGGTCCATCATATGGATGTTAAATTCGCCTTCTTGCACGGAGATTTGCAAGAAGAAATCTACATGGAAAAACCTCCTGGCTATGTCCAGAATGACTCTATCCTTGTCCGTCGCATCAAGAAATATCTTTATGGTCTCAAGCAAGCTCCCCGAGCTTGGTATGCCAAAATGGGCAGCTTTCTTATAGCCACTGGATTCTCTAGATGCCATTTTGATCCTAGTGTCTATACCAAGAAAGTAGGAAGCCATCTCATAATTCTTGTCCTTTATGTTGATGACCTTATCCTTACTGGTAGTGACTCAAAACTTTTAAACCATGTGAAAACCAGCCTTAAGAAGAAATTTGAAATGATAGACTTAGGCTTTTTGCACTATTTACTTGGCCTCCAAGTTTTGCAAACCAATGAAGGAATTTTTCTTTCCTAGTCTAAGTATGCTTGTGACCTTCTTCGTCACTTTCACATGGACGATTATAAACCAACCCCTTCTCCCTTCCAGTCTGGAGTCAATCTTACTGCCACCTGTACTTAAGTTGATGCCACCCTGTACCGTCAATTAGTTGGTAGCCTCTTATACTTGACTCATACCCATCCCGAACTTTCCTTTTTTGTTGGTCTTGTTGCCCAGTATATGCAAACGCCCCATGAAATCCATTGGAAAGAAGCTAAAAGGATACTTCCCTATGTTTGTGGTACAGTTCAGTTCGGCATACATTACAGTTCAAGGGGGACTCCTTTATTGGTTGGTTTCACTGATTTAGATTGGGCCGGCGACCCTGATGATCGGAAGTCTACTGCAGGTTATGTTTTTAGCCTTGGTTCAAGACTTGCCACTTGGGCCTATAAGAAACAACAGGCTATTTCACTTTCTTCAGTAGAAGCAGGGTACCCAACAGTGGTAAATGTAAGTCAAGAAGACATGTGGCTTCGACATATCCTTCCATATTTTGGATTCCAGCACCAGCATCTGACCAAACTTTGGTGTGACAATCAGAGTTCCATCAAGCTTGCCAAATACCCAGTTCAACATCAACGTAGCAAACACATCAAGCTACACATGCACTTCATCAGAAATCTCATTCATGATCAAGTTATTGAAGTGCTCTTTTTCCCTATAGAATATCAAGTTGCAGACATTTTCACAAAGTCTCTTACAGAAGCAAAGTTTTCCAAACTTCGATCTATGTTAGGAGTTCAGGAAGTTGTCATTAAGGGAGGATAGGCTCTAATACCTCCTTCCTTCTTCTATTGTGTCATTATTGTAAATCCTTCAATCTTATCCCAAGTTGTTCTTAAGAGGGGATGTTAGGATATTTAGACACTTAGGAGTTAGTTAAGATCTACTTGGTCTATTGTGTCGTTAAGTAAAAGTGTGTTTTCTAGTGTGTTTATTTATTATGCATTAGTATGCATTTGTAGTTAGGAAATCCAACGGTCACGATATGTTCCCGACATAGAGTGATTTGATGGTTCATACTCTCCTTGATCTTAACAGCCATTGATCCGTGGCTTAACACCTAATTGGTCCATGATTTCTATTTAAAGAGAATGGAGGGTCATTTGTTGATGATCTATTATGAGAAACTCTCTTGTAAAATATCTATGTAATCTTTTTCTTTGCATTAATAAACTACTCCAAGTGGCCGCATTGGCTGGGGTCATAGATGTTTCCCCGCAGGGGTTTTACCACATGAAAACATCGGTGTGTTGATCTTTGATCTAGTTATGTGAGTGGTTACTGAAGGTGTTCGTCCTCTGTTGGAATATCTGTGTTGTCGAACAGGGGATTCTTTGTATTCGTCTTAGAAAACTTAGAAGACATAAATCTCATCTTCAGGAATGGACCATATTTTATGGGCCCTCACAGACTATACCTGAACAAATGGTCTCCAGATTTTGACCCGACGCAAGATGTTCCTTTGGTTGTTCTGGTCTGGGTGCGCCTTCATCATTTATCCTTGCATTGTTGGAATCCGAAGTCACTGGAATCCATTGGAAACACCCTCGAAAAATAAATCGACAAAGCAAATAGAAAGGAACAATATTCATGTGCAAGAATATGCATTGAAGTCGATCTGGAGTTGGGGATCCCAGAAGCCATTCAACTAAAGTTCGTAGACTGGTCTCACATCCAAGAACTGGATTGTGAACATATTTCATTCAAATTCAGTTATTTCCATGGCTACGGACACTTCGTCAGCCATTGAAAAAAAAAGGCAGAGGAAGAGGTGGAGATATTGAAAGGAAATCAATGGACACAGTTCAAGAAAGTAGCCCTGCCAAAGCACATTATCATATCCAAAGGGAAATGGGTACCAAAGGGTCATGGCGCCCCTACCTCGGGAAAATCTCTTGGGGAATGAAGCTCAGCCCCTCCAAACCTAGAGGCTTATAAAAACCCTTTCAAAATCCTCAACAATCCTTCAGAAATATCTGATACAATGATTGAGGAACTTGAGAAGAAAACCCTTCCTCCCATAGTGGAAAAAAACAATGTCGAGACAACCCAATCTAGTTACCCAATCGGAATCTCCTCCTCCCCTTCCTACACAGAAATAATAAAAAATACACCTCTGGAAAACTCTGGATCTTCGGAGGAGGAGTCTTTCGAGAGACCCTAAAAAAGAGTAGGGAGAAAATCTCACAAAGAAGCAAGAGAAGAAGAAGAAGAGAGGAAGAAAAGGTAAGGAAGCCAATCCACCATTGAGATTTCCATCGGAAGAAATACCAAAACAAGGGCCACCAAGGGAGGTCATACCCACTCCAACCCTAGTAAATAATGCGTATAGTCTCTTGGAATTGCAGAGGCTTGGGGAATCCATCGAAGGCCAAAGAAGTCAAATACCTACTGAAAATCGACTCTCCCGATATCTGCATGCTCCAAGAGACCAAAATTGAAGGGGACACCATTCTAGAAATCAACAACCAAAAATGGAAGAAAAACGTTGGGAAAGCCATCAGCATAAGGGGCTCCTCAGGTGGCCTTGCAACCTTGTGGGTGAAGGACAAGTTTCATCTAGAAATTTCTTTCGAGACTCAACAATGGATTTTAACTGAACTCCGACATACCTCAAGTAAGACTTCTCTTTCACTCTTCAATATGTATGTACCTGTCTTGTACTCTGAAAAGAAATATTGTTGGCAATCGTTATCAGATTTTTTAGAGATCTTCTCTCCTTCAAACATAATTCTAGTCAGGGATCTAAACTTAGTATTTGATCCAAAACAAAAGAGAGGAGGAAATAGTGGCAAGGATCAAATTCTCCCTTTCGTTGAGGAGTGTTGTCAGCCACACATGATTTTTATATTTAACACGATCAGAAGAAATTTCATTTTTCTGTAGCTACCATCACTTCAATTTTATAAACATTTTTGAGAGTTTCGAAATGATTGCTGGATTAAAAGATTTCCTTATTAATTTCCTATTGTTTTCATTTTTGTTTGTTTTATTTTTAATTCATGACTGCAAACATGAATTAAACATAAAACTTAGCTTGTTGTTATAATTTTTTGTGCCTTAGAAACATCTTTTTAAAGGTCACACATATTTAATTAAAATGCAAATATTATGAAATGGTTGTTGGATCCATTTTTGTGTTAATACAATTATTATTGTTTCAATGGTTTGGTGGTTCATTATAGAATTGCTTTGATTCATGAAGAACTTTGGTTAATTATTTGATATCTTTTTTTTCAATGGTCATATCAACATTCATACCAATGAGTACAAACCTATTGTACTTGTGTTTTCGCCTTACCTGGTTGGCTCAAATCATTAATGAAGCTATTCATTATCTGCATAGGGTTTGGCACTCTGTAGTTTGGAACTCATCATAAGAGATGGTAAGGAATACAATGAACCCTCTGGTTTTCGTTCCCATTATCTGAGTTATGATAACCTACATGTTCTTCTATTTTTGTGTTTCCACTCTTCATTCAAACTTGTTTCTGTTTCTCGCACGATTGGAACCTAAAACTTTTTCGAGTAATCTTTGTTGCATTCTGGTTACAGTGGTCATGGCACTCATCGCATAGAGCCAAATGGATTCCAGGCCTTACTTTCCAATGACGATGTGATTGAGGACCTAAAGAATCATGGCTGGGATATATTCCTTAAGAAATTTGAGGGTTATAATCTTTAGGTAGCAGAAGCCTTCACACGAACCTTTGATGAGTTCAGAGCTAAGATAGGAGACATACAATTAGAATTAATAGAATATTTCATTAGCAAAGTAACAGGGCTCCCATCAAAGGGCGAGATATGGTTTAAAAACGCTAGGATAGAAGAAGTTTCATGGAATTTTTTTATGACCTCTTGAAAAACCAGCTATTGTGTAAAAGGTATTCCTATCACCCTGTTAAAACCTAGATGTCATATTTTGTTGTTAATTCTGAAACAAATTGTTACTTGCGAAGGTCGATACGGATTGGTCTTTCTCTACCATATCCTTTTGCTCATGAATTTCATAGGTTTCGATTTAGACATGCCATTTTACTTATTGATGAGTATTTATAAGATGTCCAAGAGTTATGAGCAACAGGGTGTCAATTCAAGCCTGTTACAGCATGGATTGGTTAAAATCATGTTGATGTATCATCTGTCGACCGTAGGTGACAGTTGGGAGATGTTTTTGATGAGGAATGGCTTCACCCAGGCTGATCCTACAATAAAACCTCTTTTAACAGCAAACCCTAACATAGACAAGCTAGTGGTTGAAGACTAGTTCGGTTATTCAATTAATGGACCAGAGTTTATTGATAAAACCCCTCTAGACAAAGGATTGTCGTGTAAGTTTTCACCTGCAAAATTCCCAGAGCAAGAGAATGATGAATTGAAGGAAAGTGATGCTCTTGTGCCCGTGAATGATGCTAGCTTGAACGTTAATGTTAAGTTTGATGCCAAGAAACTTTGTAAAAGAACAAAACAACAATGCACGGACTTGGGTTTCAAGAACAAGAAAGTGGATCGCCTAATCTCTAGCAAACTAAGGAACCGAAATGATACTCATGTGAGCTCAATCGATCCTATCGAGATCGATGAGGGTTCATATCCTAAGATAGAGGATTTTCTAGTTTGGGAAGATCCATAAATTCAAGGTTCCACGAGGGAGTTTATCATTCATACTGAACCATATGATTTTGTAACAAATCTAATACCATGCCTTAAGGGTAAAGAAGGATCCTTGGGTATTAGGAAAGATCTGAATCATATAGAAGATAAGTCTGAAACCCCCTTGGCCGATTGTGTCCCTCGTCGATCTGCCATATCCCCTGTACACTGTGATGGATGTCTCGATTGGGTTGAGCTTTATTATACCGACGTTCCTCTCTTACATGCCCGAATCAAATCTTTAACTACTCAGAACGATCTGTTGAAGAAAGAAAACCTTGATCTCAAGGCACATGCAAAGAGGGAGACTAAATGTATCAAGAGAGATGGAAACATAGTCATTAAGAATACGACCAATGTCAAGGAAATTATAAACTTTGAACTATCTGATCCATCTTTGGCAGATTTTTAATGGTAAAACGTTTTGTTGTGATTTCGTTTGATTTTGTTATCTAATTCTAAATAAGTAGTTTTGAATTGTGATTTCATTTACTAAAATAAAGACTGGCTACACAATCTTCGATTCTGTAGCCAAGTCTCTTTTCAGAAAAATGAGATATTAAAAATTGTTTTTTTTTCAATTTATCAAATTGGTTTGCTATTCTTAGGAAATGGGAGATTTTGATGTTGATTACTTGGAGGAAATATTTTCAATTATACACCTAAATGATTAGTAGTTTCTCCTTCCTTATGTTTTATAAAAACTTTGGTTTAATTTTTTAATAAACCAGCTCTGTTATGAGTGGTTTCCAATCCACTAATTTTGTAATATTACTTTCTTTTGGGAAATTCAGCTATATCCCGTGAGATATGAGTATCAGGATCCTGGATTACTTTAAATACTATTCACTTTTGTTAGTGAAGGGGTCATTTTTGGAACACATTATGGACCATGTAATTCCTCAAGACTTTATGGACAAGTTGTTCACATTTCAGCTTTAGACCAGCATGACACTATTCCATCTATGTTTTGCATCTTATATTATGGAATATTAACATGTTACATAGCTTTAGCCTCATTAGGATGTAATGTTTCATTTTATTTAGTGCTTTAAATTTTGTCTATAATTTATTGTTTCATATAATATATATGTGGTCGTTATTTCACTTTAATATCATCGATTTATGCTTGATGTTAAGTTGACATATCATATGAATGTTTCACATTAAAATTTCTTTCACTGTAGACATTCACCATTACAAGGTCACTGGATTTATAAGTTTATCACCCTATTTTTTATATCCTTGCTCCCAAAAAATACCTTGAGTTTATTTTGGAGATGTTAGCATAGGCCTGTTACAGATTTCTCTCACAGGCAAGATAGCTGGAAGTTTGGATTGCATAGGGATATAGACACATTATGAGATTAATCTTAGGTTAGTGTTATTCGCATTCGATTTACGTTGTTATTTTATTAGTGAAATCAGACAATTTAAATTGGTTGTGTTATTATTTGGTTCTTGTTTCAAATTATGTTTTATTAGTATCTTTTGAGTTTTTAGATTTTAAATTATTAAACAGAAAATATAAAAATACGTGCTTTCTTTATCTTCTTCATAAACAATTACAAAAACATTGATTTCGCAAGACATCCACCAAAACTTGCAAATTGTAAGTATCTTGTTCATAATCACATGTTCATATTTATGTTTTTTTTCAACATTCGTAAATAATTAGAGTCATGTACATAGTATCGCAGTTGTAACCTTAGAATAGTTTATTTCATTTCTTTGTTTTAGGACCTTAGTTGGCTAATGGAGCCATTAAACCCGTCAGAATAGATCATACCAAATGTCTTGGGTTAAGTAGACAACCCCGAACTGGATCTATCCTTCCAATTGATGGTGTTTCATTTACGCCCGTCAACAGATGGCGCTAGAAGGAGGGACTAAATTCAATTGATGGCACATGGAGGTCGCAAGACTCCTCCCCCACACACTCGCTCCCCTATCGTAATGTGTAGTTGCTTAGACAACAATGTTACACTTGAAACAACAACTACCTCAAATGATAACCCTGAGATTCTCGTTGAACCAGTAACACCAGTTCCTCAAGGGGATGACGTCCAAGAAATTGTTCGTCAGTCACTAATAAGAATGCATAGTGCCTTAGCTCGTATCAGAAAACTTGGTAGGCCACTTAATCAACCCCTAGATTTATCAGATATCCAAGAACAACTTCAAGGCATTGGTCTACTCCAAAATCCTTTAGGTGATAATACTACCAATATTATCGAAACACCTACCCTTGGAGCCAAAGGATATGGTATACCACCTTCCCCACCTGGTTCATATCCATCCTCTTCAGGAGGAGAATCTTCAGACGAAGGTAGTTCTTCATTAGAACCATCTCAACCTTCTACACCACCAACTCCCATGGAAAATCAAAACAATTCTACCAGACCTTGGCTTGATCAATATGTCGTGGTTGTACTCAGACCCTAGCACCCATTATCGAAAAATATGGAGGAATGGCTGCCCAAATTTGATCCTAACTCAAAGTAGTCTGTAGAGGATCATATCAAAAAATTTATGTTGGCCATTAGACTCCGGAGTGTTGAACATGAGGATGTAGTATGCAGATTAGTCCCTTATACTTTTGAGGGAAATGCCTCCACATGGTATTTCGCTCAATAGCCCCAAACCATTGTCTCTTGGGACAAGTTTGAAACTTGTTTCTTGGAAACATTCGGAGATGATAAATATTTGAAAGTCCTGATTATGGAACTTTTCAGCTTAAAAATGAATCCTAAGGAAAAAGTGAAATATTTTAACCAAAGATTTCTTACTTTAAAGAATAAAATCCTTGCAGATTCAATGCCCATTGAAAGTTTAATCGTTGCATATTATGCTAAAGCCTTGCACGATAACATAGCTATATGGGTTAAAAGGTCTAAAAAGAACACATTGCTTGAAGCCTTTGAGGAGGCAAGCCAAATTGAAAAGGATATTTTGAGCCTGAAAGATAATCTTAGTAGTGAAGCTGAAACAACTTCATCCTCTAAAAAGAAAATAGAGATCCTTACTAGGCCTCCTGAAACTAAAAATCAACCAGAAAATTAGACTTAGAAAGCTTGCAACAATCTTTCCAAAAACTGTCTAATCAGGTCGTTGACTTGTAGAGATCATCTGAGGAGGCATCAACAAGAAAAGGAAGTTTTAAACTTCCTTTCAGAAAACCTTTTCCTCCCAACCGGCCAAACCCGACCAATGAAGGTCTAAATTTCAAAAGTTTACAGTACGCTTTGTAAACCATCTTAGAAGCACATGATAATTCTGCCTCTGCCCCTCTCGAAAATTTTGAAGACGTAGTCGAGGAAGAAGAACCTGAAGAAGAGGAATCGTCTCCCAATGTCTTCGTTCATTTCTTGGATAATATCTTCCAAGAAAATTTTAAAACTATTCATCCCTACAACACATGGAGCAAAACGCAAAACAAACCCTCTTCTGAAGTCGGTAAAAATGTGTTTCCAAAATAGTCAAAGCAAGATGAAATTAAGAAGAGCTTAGCATCTCTAGTTTTTTAATACGATTTGATTGAGGATCTAAAAAAAATGAGAGCTAATATTTTTGTTTTTGAGCTGCTAAAATTTCCCCTTATTTTGCAGAAAATGCTTCAAAATATCGCTGAAAACTGTAAAAACAACGATCCTAGCAGCAAGAAATTAGCAGAAATCGATTCAAATACTGCCAAAAAAATCCCAACTAAAACGAAATCTAAACTCCCAGATAAAAGGGATTTATTAGGAAAAACTGTAGCAAATGTAAATAAAACTATTTTAGGGACAACAACTAAAAATCAGCAGAATTTTGTTGTTAATGCTCGGAAAAATGTCCCGCCTTTTTTGTTAACCTTTGAATTTTTGAATAGGAATGTACATAATTACATGATCGATTCTGGTGCATTGTCAAATGTGATGCCTCTATCTGTTTGTCAAAAAATTAATGTAGAAGTTAAACCTTTTGATCTCAAGATCATCCAACTAGATCAAACAAATGTTAAGGTAATTGGTGAGCTTAAGAATGTTCTGGTTAGATTATCTTCCAATCCTAAGGTTCATCAAATAATTGACATTATCGTTGTTGATATCCCTGAATTTTACGGTTTGTTTTTAAGCAGGGATTGATCAGAACAACTACATGGTTACTTTGCCACATATTGATCTCATCTGTGGCTACCTGAAAATGGACATCCCAACAAAATCAGGATAAACAGAGAATGCTATCTTAAGCATACCGTGACGGATCTAAATGATGCAAATGAACCTTTCACTGCATATGCTAATTCATTTGAAATTCAGGGAATGAATACCTTCTCTGGTAATTTCATGACCAAAATTTCTCCTATTATTGATCCTAGGCAGCAATCGGAAGTTATGGCCTATACTCAGATATCATCTTTGTCGAGTATGCCAAGTACTGTTGACGAAGCCCAAACCTAGTCATTATACTTTGATGGATCCAAATCTAAAAAAGGAGAAGGTGCAGGTTGTGTGCTCATCAATCCTGTAGGTAATAAGACTTTTATTTCCTGCCAGCTAGAGTTTGAGTGCACTAATAACACCGCTGAGTACGAAGCGCTTCTACAAGGACTTAGGAAAGATTTGGATATGGACGTGCAGAATTTGATGGTATTTGTTGATTTAGAAATCATGGTTAAGAAAGTAAGAAATGACATACATTGCTTATCACCACATCTGAAAATCTACCAAATCGAGGTATGGAGTTTGGTGCAAAAATTTTCAGCATTTAACATAAATTTCATTCCTAGATTAAGTAATTCAGAAGCTGATTTATTGGCCAATGTTGCTTCTAAACTGTTTTCCACTGAAGTTATTTCTCCTAATGCATTTTCAATTGAATTATTGTTCAGGCCTCGATCCTGGATAACATCACAAACTAGAGAGTATTCGATGATGACCAACAGATCATCAGCTTTCTAAACATGGAAGACATCTTCCAAGGTGCAGTCATCGATGAAGGCACTCACGATGAAAACCTCTGAAACTTCACGGTAATATCATATCCTAGATCTCCTGAATCGACATCTGATCTGGTAAACTCTATCCCCAGATCTGTTGTAAGACTAGAGAAATTTTATGACTTGCATGATAAATTTAGAGGGACAGTTAATTATAAAACGAACAGATCTTCTTTGATTTATGAGACGGTTAATTTAGGAACAAAAGAAAATCCTCAAAATATTAATCTAGAAACAAGATGTTCTGAGCAAGAACGATCTTCTCTTATAAAATTGTTTAAATAATTTAAAGATGTTTTTGCTTGGATGTATGATGACTTGAAAACATTCGACCCCAATATCATAAAACATGTCATCCCCATGAAACCCCAGACATAGCCTTTTCAACAGAAATTAAGGAAGATGCACCCTAAATTGGAACCCACTGTTAAAAAGGAACTGAATAAATTGCTAACTGCAAAGATAATTTTCTCGGTAAAGCACACACAATGAATGTCTAATCTAGTCCTTGTAAGGAAGAAAAGTGGTGAAATTCAACTTTCTGTCAATTTTCGGAACTTGAACCAAGCATCCGATAAAGATAACTACCATGTTCCTCCAATGGAACAAATTCTATAGCAGGTGTTTGGTTCTAAAATACTATCTTTACTAGATAGATTTTTGGGATACAACTAGGTCCTCATGTCTCCCTCAGATCATCTTAAAACCACCTTTTGCACCCCATGGGGCACTTATGCCTACAGGAAAATGCCTTTTGGACTGATAAACGTCGACGCCACTTTCCAGAGAGAAATGGATATTGCTTTCCATGGCCTCATTAACCAATCAGTAGTGGTCTATCTTGATGATGTCACTGTGTTCTCTGAAAACAAGAAAGATCACTTATCTCACCTCAGGGTTGTCTTGGAACGATGTTGCAAGTTTGGCATATCCCTCAACCCTAATAAATCAGTCTTTGCAGTAGAGAAAGGTAAACTTCTTGGGTTTATAGTATCTAAAGATGGAATGATTATTGACCCTGAAAGAACCCAAGCTATTGCTAAACTCCCCCCTCCTTCCTCCAAAAAAGCCATGCATTCCTTTTTGGGCAAGATTAATTTTGTCAGAAGATTTGTACCAAGTTTCTCAGAAATGGTAAGACCATTACAGAATTTAATTAAAAAGGATGTTTTGTATCATTGGGGACCACAAGAAAGTCGAGCCTTTGATTCCATTAGAAAAGAAATAATAGAATCCCCTTCCTTGATGAGTCTCGATTTTTCTTAGGATTTCACTCTGTATACCTTTGCTTCTGACCGATCTTATGTTGTTGTGTTGACACAGAAAAATGATGAAAGTAATGAGATACCTATTGCCTTCATGAGCTCAGATTGAAAAGGAGAAGAGCTTAACTACCCAACAGTAGATCAACATGCATATGTTGTTTTTAAAGCAGTGAAAGACTTCCGGTCATACCTGGTGAAATCCAGAACCAAGTTTATTGTTCCTTACCCAATTGTAAGAAACTTGTTAGTACAAAAAGAATTGGGTGAGAAAAGGGAAAATTGGATTACGTCATTATAGGAATATGACCTCAAAATAACCCCTTCACAGATTGTTAGAGGTCAAGGCCTATGTAAACTAGTGCTAATTCATTTGAAGAATAGGAAAGTCAAGTCAATACCTTAATTGTAAATCAGCATAACAAAAAACAAATCAGCTGTGCACAAGTTACTGTCAATTCTTGGTATGAGGACATTAAATTTTATTTGACACATGGATCTGCTCCTCGTAATATTGATCCTAAAAACAGAAGAGCACTTAGACTAAAATATGTATCTTTCCAATTAATCAATGATGTATTATTTCAAAATAACTTTGATGGTGTTCTTATGCGTTGTTTGGAAAAGGAAGAGTCAGAGAGAGTGTTATCTAAACTCCATGTAGGTGAATTCGGTGGTCACTTCAGTGGAGATATCACTTCTCACAAAATGATAAGAGTTGGGTACTATTGGCCCACTTTGTTTAAAGATGCCCATGCTCTATGTCGTAAATGCATAATCTTCCAAAAGGCTGCAGGACAGGTGAAAAAGGCAACATTCCCTTTGCAACCTGTTATTGTAGATTCTCCTTTTCAGCAATGGGGCCTTGACATAATAGGACCAATCAATCCTTCTTCACAGTAGTTGCACAAGTATATCCTTACATCAACAGATTATTTTACTAGATGGTCCAAGGATGTACCTTTGAAAATGGTGAACAAAAATCAAGTAGTATCTTTCCTAAACTCTCATATCATTGCTCGATTTGGCATTCCCGAATGTCTGGTCTTTGATGATGCCTCTTACTTTTTATCCCTTGATATGAACGTTTTTTCTTTGGAAAAAAGGATTAAACTGAAGTATTATGCAAGCTACTACCCTCAAGGAAATGGCCTAGCAGAATCAACGAACAAAAATTTAATCAAGATTATTAAAAGGATAGTTTCAGAAAATCACAAAAAATGGCACAATGCACTGTATAATGCACTTTGGGTTGATAGGGTAACCCTGAAAGCCTCTGTTGGTAATTCCCCTTTCTTTATCATCTATGGAAGAGAAGAACTTATCCCTCCGCACGTTTTACTTCTCTCACTGCAACTGTCACAAAAAGTTCAAGAAGAGGAGTGCCCTCCTCTAGAAAATCAAATAAACACCTTATTGAAACTAGAGGAAGTGAGAACACAAGCAAAGAAAAAACTGGATCAACATCAACAAATTGTAAAAAGATGGTTTGATTCAAATTCTTCTCCAGATAGGAATTTCGATTTCAGAGACTTGGTTCTCAAGTGGGACAAATCTCACGAGGGAAAAGGGGAACACACCAAGTTCCAGAATCTGTGGTTGGGACCATTTGTAATTTATGAAAAATTGGGTCCCAGCTCTTTCCGTCGACATAATTTGGAGGGATATCCAGACACTTTCCCAGTGAACGACCAGGCTCTCAAAAGGTATTTCACCTAATGTTTTTAGTTCCACCTTTTGTATATATTGTTTTTTTCTTTTTTTTCTTTTTCTGTTTTTTTTTTTGGGTTCTTTTCATTTTGCTTGATTTTGATTTATTTTCAAATAAAGATGTCACAGTCACCGTTCATTTGTGGAAGGGGAAATCAGAATTTTCATTCATTAGCAACAACTAATAACTCCTTGAAGCACCAGTGTTGTGAATGCTAAAACTCATATCAGTAGAAGTAAATTTCTGTTCAAAATAGTGTTTCTGGTTTCTCTCTAAAATTATGAGAAGACACGATTATCATTAATAAAACTCTCAACGTTGTCCCTGTTTTAAGGAAAACAACTCGATTATACATTCCTGTCCTCGAGATGGTTTCTTAGCAGAAATATAAGTGTTCAAATCATGATAAAGGTCGTCAAACGAGAAAACAAGTTGTAAAAAAAACAAGTTTTGTTTTCAAAATCTGAGATTTTTAGCATCACCCCGCTTTCTTGAATATCATAAAGTTTCTGTAAATTTGTAAACAAATTCTAGAGATTTGAAATCACTGTAAGGTGTGGGAAGTGTCTGTAAACCCGCCGAGACACTAAACAGGTCTGTTGGCAGCGGGTAAATGCATGCATGATGCCAAGGAAACTTTGTCAGGGTACTGAACAGGCCTACTGGCAACGAAGCAATGTTGGGTTTAAGAAAAATTTCTAGTATGTCCTATTGAATTGGACAAAAGTAAATATTTTCTTTATCATGAATGGATGACTCTTGGATAGGATAGAGGTCTTAGAGTGGGTTAAATGACAGACCTTCCGAGGCTATGGACGCCTGCTGGTAGTAGTGGCCCTGTCAATAGTATCAAAGTTGGTTTCCTAAACATCGTTTCGCTCATAATCTAGATTTGATACCAGATTGTATTTTTGACAGAAACACATCTGATGCTAGGCTGCATTATTTTCTAAGTTTTGATCAAGATGCTTGACCTGCTGTCAACTGTTTCTTAAAAAATCATTCTTTAGGATTCACCCTAACATGAATTTTATTGTGATGTAGAGATAACTGCTTCGTCCAGTACGTCGCCATTGTTGGAAACCACACATGATTTTTATATTTAACACAATCGGAAGAAATTGCATTTTTCTGTAGCTACCATCACCTCAATTTTATAAACATTTTTTAGAGTTTCGAAATGATTGTTGGATTAAAAGATTTCCTTATTAATTTCTTATTGTTTGCATTTTAGTTTGTTTTATTTTTAATTCATGACTGCAAGCATGAATTAAACATAAAACTTAGCATGGTGTTATAATTTTTTGTTCCTTAGAAACATCTTTTTAAAGGTCACCCATATTTAATTAAAATGAAAATCTTATGAAATGGTTGTTGGATCCATTTTTGTGTTAATACAATTATTATTGTTTCAATGGTTTGGCGGTTCATTATCAAATTGCTTTGATTCATGAAGAACTTTGGTTAGTTATTTCATATCTTTTTTTTCAATGGTCATATCAGTATTCATACGAATGAGTACAGACCTATTGTACTTGCGTTTTCACCTTACCTGGATGGCTCAAAGCATTAATGAAGTTATTCATTATCTGCATAGGGTTTGGTACTCTGTAGTTTTGGTACTCATCACAAGAGATGGTAAGGAATAAAATGAACTCTCTAGTTTTCGTTCCCACTATCTGAGTTATGATAACCCACAGGTTCTGCTATTTTCGAGTTTCCACTCTCCATTCGGACTTGTTTCTGTTGCTCGCACAATTGGAACCTAAAACATTTCTGAGTAATCTCTGTTTCATTCTAGTTATAGTGATCATGGCGCCCGTCATTCGCATAGAGCCAAATGGATGCCGGGCCTTACTTTCCCATGACAATGCAATTGAGGACCTAAAGAATCATGGTTGGGATATATTCCTTAAGAAATTTGAGATTATAATCTTCGGTTAGTAGAACCCTTCGCATGAACCTTTGATGGGTTCAAAGCTAATATAGGAGAAATACAATTAGAATTGACAGAAGATTTCGTTAGAAAAGAAAAAGGGCTCCCATCAAAGGGTGAGAGATGGTTTAAAAACACAAGGATAGAAGAAGTCTCGTGGAATTTGTTTATGACCTATCAAATAACCAACTGTTGTGTAAAAGGTATTCATATCGCCCTATTAAAATCTAGATTGTATAGTTTGTTGTTAATTCTGAAACAATTTGTTACTTGCGAAGGTCGATACGGACTGGTCTTTCTCTACCATATCCATTTGCTCATGAATTTCATAGGTTTCGATTTAGACATGATATTTTACTTATTCATGAGTCTCTATAAGATGTCCAAGAGTTACGAGTGACAGGGTGTCAATTCGAGCCTGTTTCACCATGGATTGGTTAAAATCTTGTTGATGTATCATCTGTCGACCGTAGGTGATAGTTGGGAGATATTTTTGATGAGGAATGGCTTCGACCAGGCTGATCCTACAGAAAACCCTCTTTTAACAACAAACCCTAACTTAGACAAGCCAGTGGTTGAGGACCAATTCAGTTATTCAATTAATGGACCAGAGTTTACTGATAAAATCCCTTTAGACAAAGGATTGTCATGTAAGTTTTCACCTGCAACATTCTCAGAGAAAGAGACTAATGAATTGAAGGCAAGTAATTCTCTTGTGCCTGTGAATGATGCTAGCTTGAACGTTAATGTTAAGTCCAATGTCAAGAAACTTTGTAAAAGAACAAAACAATAGTGCACGGACTTGGGTTTCAAGAACAAGAAAATGGGTCACCTAATATCTAGGAAACTAAGGAAACAAAACGATACTCATCTGAGCTCGATCAATCCGATCGAGATCGATGAGGGTTCGGATCCTGAGATAGAGGATTTTCTAGTTCGGGAAGATCCATAAATTAAGGGTTCCACGAGGGAGGTTATCATTCATACTGAACCATATGATTTTGTAACAAATCTACCACCATGCATTAAGGGTAAAGAAGGATTCTCAGGTATTAGGCAATATCTAAAGCATAAAGCAGATAAGTCCAAATCCCCCTTGGCCGATTGTGTCCCTCGTCGATCTGCCATCTCCCATGTACACTGTGATGGATGTCTCGATTGGGTTGAGCGTTACTATACTGACGTTCCTCTCTTACAGGCCCAAATCAAATCTTTAACTTCTCAGAACGATTTGTTGAAGCAAGAAAACCTTGATCTCAAGGCACATGCAAAGAGGGAGACTAAACGTATCAAGAGAGCTAGAAACATAGTCATTAAGAATACAACCAGTGTCAAGGAAATTATAAACTCTGAACTGTCTGATCCCTCTTTGGCAGATTTTTAATGGTAAAATGTTTTGTTGTGATTTTGTTTGATTTTGTTATCTAATTCGAAATAAGTAGTTTTGAATTGTGATTTAATTTACTAAAATAAATACTAGCTACAGAATCTTCGATTCTGTAGACAAGTCTCTTTTGATAAAAACAAGTTCTTAAAAATTGTTTTTTTTTTTTTTAATTTATCAAATTGGTTTTCTATTCTCAAGAAATGGGAGATTCTGCTGTTGATTACTTGGAGGAAATATTTTCAATTATACGCCTAAATGATTAGTAGTTTCTCCTTCCTTATGTTTTATAAAAATATTGGTTTAATTTTTTAATAAACCAACTCTGTTATGAGTGGTTTCCAATCCATTAATTTTGTAATATTACTTGATTTTGGGAGATTCAACTCTATCCTATGAGATATGAGTATCAGGATCTTGGATTACTTTAAATACTATTCACTTTTGTTAGTTAAGAGATCATTTTTGGAACGCATTATGGACATGTAATTCCTCAAGACTTTATGAACAAGTTGTTCACATTTCAGATTTAGACCAGTGTGACACTGTTCCATCTATGTTTTTCATCTTGTATTATGGAATATTAACATGTTACATAGCTTTAGCCTCATTAGAATGTAATGTTTCATTTTATTCAGCGCTTTAAATTGTCTATAATTTTTTGTTTCATATATTATATATCTGATCATTATTTCACTTTAATATCATCGATTTATGCTTGATGTTAAGTTGACAAATCATATGAATGTTTCACATTAAAATTTCTTTCACTGTAGACATTCACCATTACAACGTCACTGGATTTATAAGTTTATCACCCTGTTTTTTTATATCCTTGCTCCCAAAAAATTCCTTGAGTTTATTTTGGAGATGTTAGCACAAGCCTCTTACAGATTTCTCTTACAGGCAAGATAGATGGAATTTTAGATTGCACAGGGTTATAGACACAGTATGAGATTAATCTCAGGTTAGTGTTATTCACATTCGATTTCCTTTGTTAGTTTATTAGTGAAATTAGACAGTTTAAATTGGTTGTGACTAATATTTTGCTCTTGTTTCAGATTATGTTTTATTAGTATCTTTTGATTTTTTAGATTTTAAATTATTAAACAGAAAATATAAAAATACATGCTTTCTTTATTTGCTTCGTAAAAAATTACAAAAACATTGATTTCACAAGACATCCACCAAAACTTGCAAATTGTAAATATCTTGTTCATAATCACATGTTCATATTTATGTTTATGTTCAACGTTCATAAATAATTAGATTCATGTACATAGTATCGTAGTTGTAACCTTAGAATAGTTTATTTCCTTTCTTTGTTTTAGAACCTTAGTTGGCTAATGGAGCCATTAAACCCATCAGGATAGATCATACCAAATGGATTGGGTTAATTAGAAAACCTTGGACCAGATCTATCCTTCCAGTTGACGGTGTGTCATTTACACTCGTCAACAAGGATCTAGTCCATCAGTGGGATCTCCTTGATTTCAAGACATCAAAAGGACTCTACACCTAGAAAAATAACATATTAGGGGTTGATCACATCTCAGCTCGCTTGGATAGATTCTTAATCCAGAGCACGTTCCTGCAAGAAAGAAGGATAATCTCCTCCAAGATTCTCCCAAAACTGACTTATGGTCACAAACCAATCCTTTTGAGTTTGTCAAAAGAAGAAAAAATGGGTCCAATTCCTTTCTAGTTCAGCCCTATTTGAATAGATAAGGAGGGTTTTCTTGAAACTGTCCATTATGCATGGTCCTCTCCAGTTTCAGGGTCTCCAAGCTTTGTGTGGGAGCAGAGATTAAAGGAAACAAAACATGCATTGAAATATTGGGTTAAAAATCCCATTAACACCCCCTTTAGTCTCAGACAAGATATCGTTCACCAGTTAGCATATTTGCAAGTGGAAATAAAGTCCAAGGTCATCTTCAACTTAGATCTAGAAAAAGAACAAGCTGCCCAAAGAAAACTTTCCATTCCTTTCTCCATGAATAAGAATACTAGAGGATTAAGTCTCATAGATTATGGCTAAAAGTTGGAGACCGAAACACCTCCTTCTTTCATAGGCAGTGCAGAGCTCGCCTCTCCTGAAATCACATTTCTGAAATTGCGTCCTCAAATGGAACCTTACACAAGGGTTTTGAACAACTCAAATCGATAGCAGAAATACACTTCCAGAGCCTTTATAAGGAAGAAGACGTCGGTTGTGAAGAGACTACCTCAGACTTCTTCTCACACATTCCCTCTCTCGTAAGAAGGGATGAAAATATAGTACTCATGAAGTTGTTTACTGAAGAAGAAATATGCAACGTCATCTGGTCCATGGATCCCAACAAAGCCCTAGGGCCAGATGGTTTCTCAATTTGTTTTTACAGAACCTGTTGGGATATAATCAACACCAATTTGTTAAGGATGATTAAATCTTTCCATCAAAGAGCCAAAGTGGGAGGCAACACCAACTCCACTTTCCTAGCTTTAATCCCCAAAGAAGTTAATCCGAGCTCCTTCGAAATATTCAGGCCTATCTCTCTCTGCAACGGTTCTTACAAAATTATGTCCAATCTTCTAGCAAATAAAATCAAGCCTCTGCTAGAGAACCTCATTTCCCCCATCCAAGGTGGTTTTGTCAAAGGGAGACACATCCTCGATAATGTAATACATGTTCAATAATCCATGCACTCCATTCACCAATGACAAGAGCAAGGGACGCTAATAAAGCTCGACATGGCAAATGATTTCGAAAGGGTAAACCTCTCCTTCCTTTATAAATTCCTTCTCTCTTTTGGTTTTTTCTCTGAATTTGTTAGCTTGATCAAAGCTTGTACTAAAAATCCTTGGATAGCCCCCCTAGTAAATGGAAAACCAACAAACTACTTTCAAGCTTCGAGGGGATTAAGGAAAGGTTGCCCCCTTTCCCCCTTCATGTATATCTTGATGGTAGATACATTAAGTAGGAAGTTGACTGCAGAAAAGAAGATTGGTTCAGACCCAGGCATTATGCTGATGAAGGGCCTTGATCCAATCAATCATTCCCTCTTTGCAGATGATTCCCTCATGCTGGGCAGAGCTTCCATAAAGATCGCAAAAAACTTCAGTGAAATTCTTGAAAGCTTCTGCAATATCTCCACAGTGCTCATCAATAAAAGGAAAAGTGCAGTGTATGGGTGGAATGCAGAACAACAAAAAACTCAGAGAATTTCCCTATTCCTGGGGTTCTTGGGCTATGCTTATTGGGAAAAAATAAAGTATCTAGGACTCCCCTTAACTCTGGGCTCCAACAAGTCTTCTTTATGGACAGAAATTATAAGCAAATTCAAAGAAAAAATCTCATCTTGGGGAGGACAGTGGCTCTCCAATGCTAGAAAAATCACCTTCATAAAATCGGTCATGTCCTCCTTACCAATCTACCAGGCTTCCTTCCTTCTTTCTCCAAAGGAGATCACTACTCAGACTGCAAAGATGATTAGAGACTTTCTCTAGCGTGGAGGTAAAGGAAACCAAAAGAAATATCACTTGGTCAATTGGGAAATTGTCAAATGCCCATATTCTAAAGGTGGCTTGCAGGTTAGAGACCCCGAGCTTGCAAATGTGGCATTGGGAGGCAAAATCCTTTGGAACCTTTATGCAAATCGTAGACACCCTGTAAGCAATATCTTAAGAAAAAAATACCTCAATGACGCCTCTCTGAGAAACCTCCAAGAAGAAATCATTCCCAAAGGCACTCTGATCTGGAATCTATGTCGCTGAGGTTTAGACTCCTTCCAAAAACACCTCTATCGAATCCCAGGGAATGGGAAAAATATAATTTTGTGGCAAGACATCATCATGGGAAACACAACCCTCAATGCCTCATATGAACTCAAGGAAATTCATGAGTGGCTTTCTTAACGCAGGTTCTTCAAAGCCGCAGACATCTCTGCATGGGATTCTTCAGGAAGCTGGCAGACCTGGGATCTCTTGGGTGTCCCAGAACATTTGCAAATGTAGAAATCGCTCCTCTTTGTTGCACTGATAGATTTATCTCCTATCCTCCTCATCTTGCCGGATAAATGGGGTTGGGGGGAGTCTGGCGTCTTCTCCGTAGCTCAAGGTTTCATTTCTCTTAAACCCCCCCAAGATCTGATCGAGACAACAAACCTTTGGAAGTAGGTCTGGGATCCTCTCGGCCTTCCAAAAGTAAACTTATTTTTTTTGGTTTTAATGCACAAGAAAGTTTTGACAGACGAAAATCTGACAAAAAGAGGCATCATCGACCCCCATAGATGCCCCATGTGTTGTAATGCCCTGGAAATGACAGATCATCTATTTGTAGACTGTCCATTTTCTCAAGAAGTATGGAAGATCTCCCTTCAAGGCCTCAATGCCACAGTTTCGAATCAGATCTCAGTGGTAAATTTATTCTCCTGTTGGAAGGTGCGCTACCCTCAAGAGATACAAAGTAGTCCAAACTGGAAAATAATTTGGCAGGCCATCCCCCAAATACATTTGTTGAAAACTATGGCTGGCCAAAAATGATCAGATTTTTAACAACATGTTGCCTTGCCCCCCTTCAGTAGTTTTGAAAGAAAAATCTCTCATCCTTGAAACAATGGCAAACTATCCCTTCAAGAATGAAAATACTCTCCTTCCTGCAGAAAAGAAATGGATTGGTACTTTCACCTTCCGAGACAAAAAAAAAAACCTATGCTTGCCCCTATATCACTCCAGGTTGGCGTTTGCAAGACAAGGACACAGTTTTTCAACACTAGTGGAGGAGGCAAGGCATAGCCTCGGTCTTTTTCGACGGAGCATCCAAAGGAAACCCAAGGAACGCAGGAGCAGGCAGAGTGATTTACTCATCCAATGGATCTCAAAAAGACAACTTCAGTTGGGGTCTAGGCCAGAGAAGAAATAATCAGGCTGAAATTCTTGGGTTGCTTAAAGCATGCCAAATAGCGCGGAAAAATGGCATTAAATAAATACAAGTTTTTGGAGACTCCAAAATCCTGATTAAGATCTTAAATTAGAATGATCACTTTAGCAATACAGTGATCAACAAGACACTGCTAATGCTTAGACAAGTGTTGCAAGATTGCTCCTCCTCTTGCTTTTTCCACATCCTTCGTGGATTGAACAAGGAAGCAGATGCAAAAGTGAATATGGGTTGCCTATTGCCTCTAGGTATGCTCATAAAAAATGACGAAGGCCCCCTGTGGATTCCCATCCCGTAGAAAGAGCTCTATCTCACCTCATATCATAGCAAGAGCGGGAAATGCTGTAATCAAGTTAAGCGGGAAGTTGTTCCCTTGTAATGATGGTTGATTAGGGCTCAGACCAACCGGTCTCATTTTTCAAATAAAATTACCCGTTTTAGTTATAAAAAAAATCATAATTGCACTTAGAATACATTCTAGTAA
>JASDQU010735942.1:12054-73724 GCA_032191745.1 Picea mariana | reverse complement strand
TAATGGTCATTGATCCATGGCTTAACACCCAATTGGTCCATGATTTCTATTTAAAGAGCATGGAGGGTCATTTGTTGATGATCAATTGTGAGAAAATCTCTTGTAAAATCTCTTTGTAATCTTTTTCTTTGCATTAATAAACTGCTCCAAGTGGTCGCATTGGTTGGGGCCATGGATGTTTCCCCGTAGGGGTCTTACCATGTGAAAACATCGGTGTGTTGATCTTTGATCTAGTTATCTAAGTGGTTACTGAAGGTATTTGTCCTCTATTGGAATACATGTGTTGTCGAACAGGGGATTCTTTGTATTCGTCTTAGAAAAATTAGAAGACAGAAATCTCATCTTCAGGAATGGACCATATTTTATGGACCCTCACAGACTATACCTGAACAAATGGTCTCCGGATTTTGACTTGACGCAAGATGTTCCTTCGGCTGTTTCGTTCTGGGTGCACCTTCCTCATTTACCCTTGCATTGTTGGAATCTGAAGTCACTGGAATCCATTGGAAACACCCTTGAAAAATAAATCGACAAAGCAGGTAGAAAGGAGCAGTATTCATGTGCAAGAATATGCATTGAAGTCGATCTGGAGGTGGGGCTCCCGGAATCCATTCAACTAAAGGTCATAGACTGGTATCACATCCAAGAACTGGTTTATGAACATATTTCATTCAAATGCAGTTATTTCCATGGCTACGGACACTTCGCCAACCATTGAAAAAAAAAGAAAGAGGAGGAGGTGTGGATATTGAAAGGTGATCAATGGACACAGGTCAAGAAAGCAGCCCCACCAAAGCACATTAGCAGATCCATATGAAAAGGGGCACCAAAGGGTCCTGGCACCCCTACCTCGGGTAAATCTCTTAGGGAAGGAAGCTCAGCCCCTCCAAACCCAGAGGCTTCTAAAAACCCTTTCGAAATCCTCAACAATCCTTCAGAAATCTCTGATACAATTATCGAGGAACTTGAGAAGAAAACCCTTCCTCCCATAGTGGAAAAAAACAATGTTGAGACAACCCAATCCAGTTCCCCAATCAGAATCTCCTCCTCCCCTTCCTACACAGAAATAATAAAAAATAAACCTATGGAAAACTCTGGATCTTCGGAGGATGAGTCTTTCAAGAGACCCTCAATAAGAGCAGAGAGAAAATATCACAAATAAGCAAGAGAAGAATAAGCAAAGAGACAAAAAAGGCAAGGAAGCCAATCCACCATTGAGAAGTCCATCAAAAGAAATACCAGAACAAGGCCCCCCAAGGGAGGTCATACCCACTCCAACCCTAGTAAATAATGTGTATAATCTCTTGGAATTGCAGAGGCTTGGGGAATCCATCGAAGGCCAAGGAAGTCAAAGACCTATTGAAAATCGACTCTCTCAAGATCTGCATGCTCCAAGAGACCAAAATTGAAGGGGACACCCTTCTAGAAATCAACAACCAAAAATAGAAGAAAAACGTTGGGAAATCCATTAGCATAAGGGGCTCCTTAGGTGGCCTTGCAACCTTGTGGGTGAAGGACAAGTTTCATATAGAAATTTATTTCGAGACTCAACAGTGGATTTTAACTCAACTCCAACATACCTCAAGTAAGATTTCTCTTTCACTCCTCAATATTTATGTACCTGTCCTGTACTCTGAAAAGAAATATTGTTGGCAATCATTATCAGATTTTTTAGAGATCTTCTCTCCTTCAAACATAATTCTAGTCGAGGATCTAAACTTAGTATTTGATCCAAAACAAAAGAGAGGAGGCAATAGTGGCAGGGATCAAATGCTCCCTTTCATTGAGGAGTGTTGGCAGCCACACATGATTTTGATATTTAACACGATCGAAAGAAATTTTATTTTTCTATAGATGCCATCACTTCAATTTTATAAACATTTTTGAGAGTTTCGAAATGATTGTTGGATTAAAATATTTCCTTATTAAATTCCTGTTGTTTGCATTTTCGTTTGTTTTATTTTTAATTCATCACTGCAAGCATGAATTAAACATAAAACTTAGCTTGGTGTTATAATTTTTTGTGCCTTAGAAACATCTTTTTAAAGGTCACCCATATTTAATTAAAATGCAAACCTTATGAAATGGTTGTTGGATCCATTTTTGTTTTAATACAATTATTATTGTTTCAATGGTTTGGTGGTTCATTATCGAATTGCTTTGATTCATGAATAACTTTGGTTAATTATTTGATATATTTTTTTTCAATGGTCATATCATCATTCATACCAATGAGTACAAACCTATTGTACTTATGTTTTTGCCTTACCTAGTTGGATCAAATCATTAATGAAGCTATTCATTATTTGCATAGGGTTTGGCACTCTGTAGTTTGGAACTCATCACAAGAGATGGTAAGGAATACAATGAACCCTCTGGTTTTCGTTCCCACTATCTGAGTTATGATAACCTACAGGTTCTGCTATTTTCATGTTTCCACTCTCCATTCGAACTTGTTTCTGTTTCTCACACGATTGGAACCTAAAAAAATTTCGAGTAATCTTTGTTGCATTATGGTTACAGTGGTCATGGCACCCGTCATTCGCATAGAGACGAATGGATTCCAGACCTTACTTTCCCATGACAATGTGATTGAGGACCTAAAGAATCATGGCTGGAATATATTTCTTAAGAAATTTGAGGGTTATAATCTTCATGTAGGAGAATCCTTCACATGAACCTTTGACGGGTTCAGAGCTAATATAGGAGACATACAATTAGAATTGATAGAAGATTTCGTTAACAAAGCAACAAGGCTCCCATCAAAGGGAAAGATATGGTTTAAAAACACCAGGATAGAAGAAGTCTCGTGGAATTTGTTTATGACCTCTCAAAAAAACAACTGTTGTGTAAAAGGTATTCCTATCGCCCTGTTAAAACCTAGATGGCATAGTTTGTTGTTAATTCTGAAACAAATTGTTACTATCGAAGGTCGATACAGACTGGTCTTTCTCTACCATATTTGTTTTCTCATGAATTTCATAGGTTTCGATTTAGACATGCCATTTTACTTATATTGATGAGTCTCTATAATATGTCCAAGCATTACGAGCGACAAGGTGTCAATTCGAGCCTATTCCACCATGGATTGGTTAAAATCTTGTTGATGTATCATATGTCGACCGTAGGTGACAGTTGGGAGATCTTTTTGATGAGGAATGGCTTCTCCCAGGCTGATCCTACAACAAACCCTCTTTTAACAGCAAACCCTAACTTAGACAAGCCAGTGGTTGAAGACCAGTTCAATTATTCAATTAATGGACCAAAGTTTACTGATAAAACCCCTCTAGACAAAGGATTGTCGTGTAAGTTTTCACCTGCAACATTCCTAGAGAAAGAGAAATATGAATTGAAGGAAAGTGATCCTCTTATGCCTGAGAATGATGCTAGCTTGAACGTTAATGTTAAGTATGATGCCAAGAAACTTTGTAAAAGAACAAAACAACAATGCATAGACATGGGTTTCAAGAACAAGAAAGTGGGTCACCTAATCTCTAGGAAACTAAGGAACCAAAAAAATACTCATATGAGCTCGATTGATCCGATCGAGATCGATGAGGGTTCGGATCCTGAGATAGAGGATTTTCTAGTTCGGGAAGATCCAAAAATTCAGGGTTCCACGAGGGATTTTATCATTCATACTGAACCATATGATTTCGTAACAAATCTACCACCATGCCTTAAGGGTAAAGAAGGATNATTGTGTCCCTTGTCGATCTGCCATCTCCCCTGTACATTGTGATGGATGTCTTGATTGGGTTGAGTGTTACTATACCGACGTTCCTCTCTTACAGGCCCGAATCAAATCTTTAACTGCTCAAAATGATCTGTTGAAGCAATAAAACCTTGATCTCAAGGCACATGCAAAGAGGGAGACTAAATGTATCAAGAGAGCTGGAAACATATTCATTAAGAATATGACCAGTGTCAAGGAAGTTATAAACTCTGAACTATCTGATCCATCTTTGGCAGATTTTTAATGTTAAAATGTTTTGTTGTGATTTCGTTTGATTTTGTTATCTAATTCTAAATAAGTAGTTTTGAATTGTGATTTCATTTACTAAAATAAAGAATGGCTACACAATCTTCGATTCTGTATCCAAGTCTCATTTGATAAAAATAAGTTATTAAAAATATATATTTTTTTTTTAATTTATCAAACTGGTTTGCTATTCTTAGGAAATGGGAGATTTTGATGTGGATTACTTGGAGGAAATATTTTCAATTATATACCTAAATGATTAGTAGTTTCTCCTTCCTTATTTTTATAAAAACTTTGGTTTTATTTTTTAATAAACCAACTCTGTTATGAGTGGTTTCCAATCCGCTAATTTTGTAATATTACTTGATTTTGGGAGATTCAACTCTATCCTGTGAGATATGAGTATCAGGATCCTGGATTACTTTAAATATTGTTCACTTTTGTTAGTGAAGGGATCATTTTTGGAACACATTATGGACATGTAATTCCTCAAGACTTTATGGACAAGTTGTTCACATTTCAGCTTTAGACCAGCATGACACTATTCCATCTATGTTTTGCATCTTATATTATGGAATATTAACATGTTACACAACTTTAGCCTCATTAGGATGTAATGTTTCATTTTATTTAGTGCTTTAAATTTTGTCTATAATTTATTGTTTCATATATTATATATGTGGTCGTTATTTCACTTTAATATCATCGATTTATGCTCGATGTTAAGTTGACATATCATATGAATGTTTCACATTAAAATTTCTTTTACTCTAGACATCCACCATTACAAGGTCACTGGATTTATAAGTTTATCACCCTATTTTTTTATATCCCTGCTCCCAAAAAATACCTTGAGTTTATTTTGGAGATGTTAGCACAAGCCTGTTACATATTTCTCTCATAGGAAAGATAGCTGGAAGTTTGGATTGCATAGGGATATAGGCACATTATGAGATTAATCTCAGGTTAGTGTTATTCACATTCGATTTACGTTGTTAGTTTATTAGTGAAATCAAACAGTTTAAATTGGTTGTGTTATTATTATGTTCTTGTTTTAGATCATGTTTTATTAGTATCTTTTGAGTTTTTAGATTTTAAATTATTAAACAGAAAATATAAAAATATGTGTTTTCTTTATCTTCTTCGTAAACAATGACAAAAACATTGATTTCGCAAGACATCCACCAAAACTTGCAAATTGTAAATATCTTGTTCATAATCACATGTTCATATTTATGTTTCTGTTCAACATTCGTAAATAATTAGAGTCATGTACATACTATCGCAGTTGTAACCTTAGAATAGTTTATTTCATTTCTTTGTTTTAGGACCTTAGTTGGCTAACAGAGCCATTAAACCCGTTAGGATAGATCATACCAAACGTCTTGGGTTAATTAGACAACCCCTGACCGGATCTATCCTTTTAGTTGACGGTGTGTCATTTACACCTGTCAACAAATGGCGCTAGAAGGAGGGATTGAATTCAATCGATGGAACATGGAGGTCACAAGACTTCTCCCCCACACACTCACTCCCCTATCATAATGCGTAGTCGCTTAGAAAAAAAACGTTACACTTGAAACATCAACTACCTCAAATGATAACCCTGACATTCCCATTGAACCAGTAACACCAGTTCCTCAAGGGGATGACATCCAAGAAATTGTTTTTCAGTCACTAATAAGAATGCATAGTGCCTTAGCTCGTATCAGAAAACCTAGTAGGCCACTTAATCAACCCCTATATTTCTCGTATATCCGATAACAACTTCAAGGCATTAGTATACTCCAAAATCCTTTAGGTAATAATGCTACCAATCTTATCGAAACACCTACCCTTGGAGCCAAAGGATCTGGTATCCCACCTTCCCCACCTAGTTCATCTCCATCCTCTTCAAGAGGAGAATCTTCAGACGAAGGCAGTTCTTCATTGGAACCATCTCAACCTTATACACCACCAAATCCCATGGAAAATCAAAACAATCCTGCTAGACCTTGGCTGGATCAAGATGTCGTGGTTGTACCCGGACCCCAACACCCATTACCGAAACATCCAGAGAAATGGCTGCCCAAATTTGATCCAGAATCAAAGCAGTCTGCTGAGGATCATATCAAAAAATTTATGTTGGCCATTAGACTCCAGAGTGTTGAACACAAGGATGTAGTATGCATATTAGTCTCTTATACTTTTGAGGGAAATGCCTCCACATGGTATTTCGCTCAATAGCCCCAAACCATTGTCTCTTGGGACAAGTTTGAAACTTGTTTCTTGGAAACATTCGGAGATGATAAATCTCTAGAAGTCCTAATTATGGAACTTTCCAGCTTAAAAATGAATCCAAAGGAAAAAGTGAAAGATTTTAACCAAAGATTTCTTAGTTTAAAGAATAAAATCCCTGCAGATTCAATGCCCATTGAAATTTTAATCGTTGCATATTATGCTAAAGCCTTGTACAATAATATATCTGTATGGGTTAAAAGTTATAAAAAGAACACATTGCTTGAAGCCTTTGAGGAGGCAAGCCAAATTGAAAAGGATATTCTGAGCCTGAAAGATAATCTTAGTAGTGAAGCTGAAACAACTTCATCCTCTAAAAAGAAAAGAGATATCCTTACTAGGCCTCCTCAAACTAAAAGTCAATCGGAAACTTAGACTTAGAAAGCCTACAACAAGCTTTCCAAAAACTGTCTAATCAGGTCATTGACTTGAAGAGATCATCCGAGGAGGCATTAACAAAAAAAGGAAGTTTTAAACCTCCTTTCAGAAAACCTTTTCCTCCCAACTGGAAAAACCCGACCACTGAAGGTCTAAATTTCAAAAGTTTACAGTATGCTTTGTAAACCATCTTAGAAGCACATGATAATTCTGCCTCTGCCCCTCTCGGAAATTCTGAAGACGTAGTCGCGGAAGAAGAACCTGAAGAAGATGAATCGTCCCCCAATTTATTCGGTCACTTCTCAGACAGTGTATTCCAAAAAAAAATTGAAACTCTTCATCCCTACAACACACGGAGCAAAACGCAAAACAAACCCTCTTCTGAAATCGGTAAAAATGTGTTTCCAAAATAGTCAAAGCAAGCTGAAATTAAACAGATCTTAGCAGCTCCAGTTTTAGAATACGATTTGATTAAGGATCTAAAAAAACTGAGAGCTAATATTTTTGTTTTTGAGCTATTGAAATTTCCCCTTATTTTGCAGAAAATGCTTCAAAATATCACTGAAAACGGTAAAAACAACGATCCTAGTAGCAAGAAATCAACAAAAATCGATTCAAATACTGCCAAAAAAATCCCAACAAAACAACATCTGAACTCCCAGATAAAAGGGATTTAGCAGGAAAAACTGTAGCAAATGTAAATAAAATTGTTTTAGGGACAACAACTAAAAATCAACACAATTTTGTTGTTAATGCTCAAAAAAATGTCCCGCCTTTTTTGTTAACCTTTGAAATTTTTAATAGGAATGTACATAATTGCATGGTCGATTCTAGTGCATCATCAAACGTGATGCCTCTATCTGTTTGTCAAAAAAATAATGTAGAAGTTAAACCTTTTGATCGCAAGATCATCCAGCTAGATCAAACAAATGTTAAGGTAATTGGTGAGCTTAAGAATGTTCTGGTTAGATTATCTTCCAATCCTAAGGTTCATCAAATAATTGGCATTATCATTGTTGATATCCCTGAATTTTATGGTTTGTTTTTAAGCAAGGATTGATCAGAACAGCGACATGATTACTTTGCCACATATTGATCTCATTTGTGGCTACCTGAAAATGGATAGCACAACAAAGTTAGAATAAACAGAGAATGCTATCTTAAGCATACCGTGACGGATCTAAATAATGTAAATGAACCTTTCACTGCATATGCTAATTCATTTGAAATTCAAAGAATGAATACCTTATTTGGTAATTTCATGACCGAAATTTCTCCTATTACTGATCCTAGGCAGCAATCAGAAGTTATAACCTATACTCAGATATAAGCTTTGCCAAGTATGCCAAGTACTATTGACAAAGCCAAAACCTGGTCATTATACTTTGATGGATCCAAATCTAAAGAAGGAGCAGGTGCAGGTTGTGTGCTCATTGATCCTATAAGTAATATGACTTTTATTGCCTGCCAACTAGAGTTTGAGTGCACTAATAACACCGTCGAGTATGAAGCGCTTCTACAAGGAATTAGTAAAGCTTTGGATATGGACATGCAGAATTTGATGGTATTTGGTGATTCAGAAATCGTGGTTAAGCAGGTAAGAAATTCCATACATTGCTTATCACCACATCTAAAAATCTACCAAATCGAGGTATGGAGTTTGGTTCAAAAATTTTCAGCAATTAACATAAATTTCATTCCTAGATTAAGTAATTCAGAAGTTGTTTTATTGGCCAATGTTGCTTCTAAATTGTTTCCCACTAAAGGTCTTTCTCCTAATGCATTTTCAATTGAATTGTTGTTCATGCCTCGATCCCAGATAACATCACAAACTAGAGAGTATTCGATGATGACTAGCAAATCATCAGCTTTCTGCACATGGAAGACATCTTCCAAGGTGCAGTCATCGATGAAGGCACTCACGATGAAAACATCTGAAACTTCACGGTAATATCATATCCTCGATATCTGATCTGGTAAACTCTATCCCCAGATCTGTTGTAAGACTAGAGAAATTTCATGACTTGCATGATAAATTTAGAGGGACAATTAATTGTAAAATGAATAGCTCTTCTTTTATTTATGAGACAGTTAATTTAGGAACAAAAGAAAATCCTCAAAATATTAATCTACAAATAGGATGTTCCGAGCAAGAATGATCTACTTTTATAAAATTGTTTAAAGAATTTAAAGATGTTTTTGCCTGGACGTATGATGACTTGAAAACATTCGACCCCAATATCATACAACATTTCATCCCCATGAAACCCCAGACACATCCTTTTCAACAGAAATTGAGGAATATGCACCCTAAATTGGAACCCACTGTTAAAAAGGAATTGAATAAATTGCTAACTGAAAAGATAATTTTCCCGGTAAGGCACATGCAATGGGTGTCTAATCTAATCCCTGTAAGGAAGAAAAGTGGTGAAATTCAACTTTCTGTTGATTTTCGGAACTTGAACTAAGCATGTGTTAAAGATAACTACCATGTTCCTCCAATGAAACAATATCTATAGAAGGTGTCTGGTTCCGAAAAACTATCTTTACTAGGTGGATTTTCAGGATACAACTAGGTCCTCATGTCTCCCCCAGATCAACTTAAAACCATCTTTCACACCCCATGGGGCACTTATGCCTACAGGAGAATGTATTTTGGACTGATAAATGTCGGCGCCACTTTCCAGAGAAAAATGGATATTTCTTTATGTGGCCTCATTAACCAATCAATCATGGTCTATCTTGATGATGTCACCGTGTTCTCGAAAAACAAGAAAGATCACTTGTCTCACCTCAGGGTTGTTCTAGAACGATGTCGCAAGTTTGGCATATCCCCCAACCCTAAGAAATCAATCTTTGCAGTAGAGAAAGGTAAACTGCTTGGGTTTATAGTATCTAAATATGAAATTATTATTGACCCTGAAAGAACCCAGGCTATTGCTAAACTCCCCCCTCCTTCCTCCAAAAAAGCCATGCATTCCTTTTTGGGCAAGATTAATTTTGTCAGAAGATTTGTCCCAAGTTTCTCAAAAATGGTAAGACCATTACAGAATTTAATTAAAAAGGATGTTTTTTACCTTTGGGGACCACAAGAAAGTCAGGCCTTTGATTCCATTAGAAAAGAAATAATAGAATCCCCTTCCTTGATGAGTCCGTATTTTTCTCAGGATTTCACTCTTTATACCTTTTCTTCTAAATGATCTTATGTTGTTGTGTTGACACAGAAAAATGATGAAAGTAATGATATACCTATTTCCTTCATGAGCTCATATTTCAAAGGAGCAAAGCTTAACTACCCAATAGTAGATCAACATGCATATGTTTCTTTTAAAGCAGTGAAAGACTTCTAGTCATACCTGTTGAAATCCAGAACCAAGGTTATTGTTCCTTACCCAGTTGTAAGAAACCTATTAGTACAAAAAGAATTGGGTGTGAAAAGGGAAAATTGGTTGACGTCATTACAGGAATATGACCTTGAAATAACCCCTGCATAGATTGTTAGAGGTCAAGGCCTATATAAACTAGTGGTTGATTCAGTTGAAGAATAGGAAAGTCAAGTCAATACCTTAACTGTAAATCAGCATAACAAAAACCAAATCAGATGTGCACAAGTTACTGTTAATTCTTGCTATGAGGACATTAAATTTTACTTGACACATGGATCTGTTCCCCGTAATCTTGATCCTAAAAATAGAAGATCACTTAAACTAAAATCTGTATCTTTCCAGTTAATCAATGATGTATTATTTCAAAAGAACTTTGATGGTGTTATTATGCGTTGTTTGGAAAAGGAAGAATTGGAGAGAGTGTTATCTGAACTCCATGCAGGTGAAGCCGATGGTCACTTCGGTGGAGATACCACTGCTCACAAAGTGATAAGATTTGGGTACTATTGGCCCACTTTGTTTAAATATGCCCATGCGCTGTATCGTAAATGCATAATCTTCCAAAATGCTGCAGGATAGGTGAAAAATAAAGCATTCCCTTTGCAACCTATTATTGTAGATTCTCCTTTTCAACAATGGGGCCTTGACATTCATAGGACCAATCAATCCTTCTTCACAGCAGCAGCACAAGTATATCCTTACAACAACGAATTATTTTACCAGATGGTCCGAGGATGTACCTTTGAAAATGGTGAACAAAAATCAGGTAGTATCTTTCCTAAACTCTCATATCATTGCTCGATTCGGCATTCCCGAATGTCTGGTCTTTTCATCCCTTGATATGAATGTTTTTTCTTTGTAAAAAGGGATTAAACTGAAGTATTTTGCAAGCTACTACCCTCAAGGAAATGGCCTAGCAGAATCAACGAAAAAAATTTAATCAATATTATTAAAAGGACAGTTTCAAAAAATCACAAAAATTGGCACAATGCACTGTATAATGCACTTTGGGATGATAGGGTAACCCCGAAAGCCTTTGTTGGTAATTCCCCTTTATTTCTCGTCTATGGAAGAGAAGAAATTATCCCTCTGCAAGTTTTACTTTCCTCACTGCAATTGTCACAAAAAGTTCAATAAGAGGAGTGCCCTCCTCTAGAAAATCAAATAAACTTCTTATTGAAACTAGAGGAAGTGAGAACACAAGCAAAGAAAAAACTGGATCAGCATCAACAAATTGTAAAAATATGGTTTGATTCAAATTCTTCTTCAGATAGGAATTTCGATGTCAGAGACTTGGTTCTCAAGTGGGACAAAACTCACAAGGGAAAAGAGGAACACACCAAGTTCCATAATCTGTGGTTGGGACCATTTGTAATTTCTGAAAAATTGGCTCCCAACTCTTTCCATCTACATAATTTGGAGGGACATCCAGACACTTTCCCAGTGAACGACCAGGCTCTCAAAAGGTATTTCACCTAATGATTTTAGTTCCACCTTTTGTATATATTGGTTTTTTTTTTTTTTTCTTTTCTATTTTTTTTTTGGGTTCTTTTCATTTTGCTTGATTTTGATTTATTTTCAAATAAAGATGTCTGAGTCACCGTTCATTTGTGGAAGGGGAAATCAGAATTTTCATTCATTAGCAACAGCTAACAACTCCTCGAAGCACCAGTGCTGTGAATGCTAAAACTAATATCAGCAGAAGTAAATTTTTGTACAAAATAGTGTTCCTGGTTTCTCTCTAAAATTATGAGAAGACACGATTATCATTAATAAAACTCTCAACGTTGTCCCTGATTTAAGGAAAACAACTCGATTATACATTTCTTTCCTCGAGATGGTTTCTTAGCATAAATAAAAGTGTTCAAATCATGATAAAGGTCGTCAAACGAGAAAATAAGTTGTAAAAAAAAACAAGTTTTGTTCTCAAAATATGAGATTTTTAGCATCACCCCGCTCTCTTGAATATCATAAAGTTTTTGTAAATTTGTAAAAAAAATCTAGAGATTTGAAAGCACTGTAAGGTGTGGGAAGTGTTTATAAACCCGCCGAGACACGGAATAGGTCTACTGGTAGCAGGTAAATGCATGCATGATGCCAAGGCAACTTCGTCGGGGTATTGAACAGGCCTGCTAGCAGCGAAGCAATGTCGGGTTGAAGAAAATTTTCGGGTATGTCCTATTGAATTGGAAAAAATTAAAGATGTTATTTATAATGAATAGATGACTCTTGGATAGGATAGAGGTCTTAGAGTGGGTTAAATGACATCCCTTCTGAGGCTATGGATGCATGCTGGAAACAGTGGCCCTGTCAACAGTATCAAAGTCAGTTGCCTAAACATTGTTTCGCTCGTAATCTAGATTTGATACCAGATTGTATTTTTGATAGAAACACATCTGATGCTAGACTGCGTTATTTTCTGAGTTTTGATCAGGATGCTTGACCTGTTGTCAATTGTTTCTTAAAAATTCATTCTTTAGGATTCACCCTAACATGAATTTTCTAGTGATATAGAGATAACTACTTCGTCCAGTACGTTGCCATTATTGGCATCCACGCATGATTTTGATATTTAACACAATTGGAAGAAATTGCATTTTTCTGTAGCTGCCATCACCTCAATTTTATAAACATTTTTTAGAGTTTTGAAATGATTGTTGGATTAAAATCTTTCCTTATTAATTTCTTATTGTTTACATTTTAGTTTTTTTTATTTTTAATTCATGACTGCAAGCATGAATTAAACATAAAACTTATCTTGGTGTTATAATTTTTTGTGCCTTAGAAACCTCATTTTAAAGGTCACCCATATTTAATTAAAATGAAAGTCTTATGAAATGGTTGTTGGATCCATTTTTGTGTTAATACGATTATTATTGTTTCTATGGTTTGGTGGTTCATTATTGAATTGCTTTTATTCATGAAGAACTTTGGTTAATTATTTGATATCTTTTTTTTCAATGGTCATATCAGCATTCATACAAATGATTACAGACCTATTGTACTTGCATTTTCTCCTTACCTGGCTGGCTCAAAGCATTAATGAAGTTATTCATTATCTGCATAGTGTTTGGTACTCTGTAGTTTTGGCACTCATCACAAGAGATGAACCCTCTAGTTTTAGTTCCCACTATCCAAGTTATGATAACCCACAGGTTTTGTTATTTTCATGTTTCCACTCTCCATTCGGACTTGTTTTTGTTGCTCGCACGATTGGAACCTAAAACTTTTTCGAGTAATCTATGTTTCATTCTGGTTACAGTGGTCATGGAGCCCATCATTCACATAGAGATGAATGGATTACAGACCTTACTTTCCCATGACGATGTGATTGAGGACCTAAAGAATCATGGTTGGGATATATTCCTTAAGAAATTTGAGGTTATAATCTTCAGGTAGCAGAAGCCTTCGCACAAACCTTTAACAGGTTCAAAGCTAAGATAGGAGACATACAATTAGAATTGACAAAATATTTCGTTAGCAAAGAAAAAGGGATCCCATCATAGGGTGAGAGATGGTTTAAAAACACCAGGATAGAAGAAGTCTCATGGAATTTGTTTATGACCTCTCGAAAAACCAACTATTGTGTAAAAGGTATTCCTATCGCCCTGTTAAAACCTAGATGGCATAGTTTGTTGTTAATTCTGAAAAAATTTGTTACCTGCGAAGGCCGATACAGACTGGTCTTTCTACCATATCCATTTGCTCATGAATTTCATAGGTTTCGATTTAGACAGGCTATTTTACTTATTGATGAGTCTCTATAAGATGTCCAAGAGTTACGAGCGACAGGGTGTCAATTTGAGCCTGTTCCACTATGGATTGGTTAAAATATTGTTGATGTATTATTTGTCGATCGTAGGTGACAGTTGGGAGATTGTTTTGATGAGAAATGGCTTTGCCCAGGCTGATCCTATAGCAAACCCTCTTTTAATAGCAAACCCTAACTTAGACAAGCCAGTGGTTGAAGACCAGTTCGATTATTCAATTAATGGACCAGAGTTTACTGATAATACCCCTCTAGACAAAGGATTGTCTTGTAAGTTTTCACCTGCAACATTCTCAGACCAAGAGACTAATGAATTGAAGGCAAGTGATCCTCTTGTGTCTGTGAATGATACTAGGTTGAGCGTTAATGTTAAGTCCGATGCCAAGAAACTTTGTAAAAGAACAAAACAACAGTGCACAGACTTGGGTTTCAAGAACAAGAAAATGGGTCACCTAATCTCTAGGAAACTAAGGAACCAAAACAATACTCATATGATCTCGATCGATCCGATCGAGATCGATGAGGGTTCGGATCCTGAGATAGAGGATTTTCTAGTTCAGGAAGATCCATAAATTCAGGGTTCCACGAGGGAGGTTATCATTCATACTGAACCATATGATTTCATAACAAATCTACCACCATGTCTTAAGGGTAAAGAAGGATTCTCGGGTATTAGGGAAGATCTGAAGCATACAACAGATAAGTCCGAAGCCCCCTTGGCCAATTGTGTCCCTCGTCGATCTGCCATCTCCCATGTACACTGTGATGGATGTCTCGATTGGGTTGAGCATTACTATACCGACGTTCCTCTCTTACAGGCTCAAATCAAATATTTAATTGCGTAGAATGATCTCTTGAAGCAAGAAAACCTTGATCTCAAGGCACATGCAAAGAGGGAGACTAAATGTATCAAGAGAGCTGGAAACATAGTCATTAAGAATATGACTAGTGTCAAGGAAATTATAAACTCTGAACTATTTGATCCCTCTTTGGAAGATTTTTAATGGTAAAACGTTTTGTTGTGATTCTGTTTGATTTTGTTATCTAATTCGAAATAAGTAGTTTTGAATTGTGATTTAATTTACTAAAATAAATACTGGCTACAGAATCTTCGATTCTGTAGCCATGTCTCTTTTGATAAAAATGAGTTATTAAAAATTTTTGTTTTCTTAATTTATCAAATTGGTTGAATATTCTCAGGAAATGGGAGATTCTGCTGCTAATTACTTGGAGGAAATATTTTCAATTGTATGCCTAAATGATTAGTAGTTTCTCCTTCCTTATGTTTTATAAAAACTTTGGTTTAATTTTTGAATAAACCAACTCTGTTATGAGTGGTTTCCAATCCACTAATTTTGTAATATTACTTGATTTTGGGAGATTCAACTCTATCCTATGAGATATGAGTATCAGGATCCTAGATTACTTTAAATACTGTTCACTTTTGTTAGTGAAGAGATCATTTTTGGAACGCATTATGGACATGTAATTCCTCAAGACTTTATGGACAAGTTGTTCACATTTCAGCTTTAGACCAGCGTGACACTGTTCCATCTATGTTTTTCATCTTATATTATGGAATATTAACATGTTACACAGTTTTAGCCTCATTAGCATGTAATGTTTCATTTTATTCAGTGCTTTAAATTGTCTATAATTTCTTGATTCATATATTATATATGTGATCGTTATTTCACTTTAATATCATCAATTTATGCTTGATGTTAAGTTGACATATCATATGAATGTTTCACATTAAAATTTCTTTTATTGTAGACATTCACCATTACAAGGTCACTGGATCTCTAAGTTTATCACCCTATTTTTTTATATCCTTGCTCCCAAAAAATACCTTGAGTTTATTTTGGAGATGTTGGCACAGGCCTGTTACAGATTTATCTTACAGGAAAGATAGTTGGAAGTTTGGATTGCATAGGGATATAGACACAGTATGAGATTAATCTCAGGTTAGTGTTATTCGCATTCGATTTCCATTGTTAGTTTATTAGTGAAATCAAACAGTTTAAATTGGTTGTGACTATTATTTTGTTCTTGTTTCAGATTATGTTTTTATTAGTATCTTTTGAGTTTTTAGATTTTAAATTATTAAACAAAAAATATAAAAATGTGTGCTTTCTTTATCTGCTTCGTAAACAATTACAAAAACATTGATTTCTCAAGACATCCACCAAAACTTGCAAATTGTAAATATCTTGTTCATAATCACATGTTCATATTTATGTTTCTGTTCAACATTCGTAAATAATTAGAGTCATGTACATAGTATCGTAGTTGTAACCTTAGAATAGTTTATTTCCTTTATTTGTTTTAGGACCTTAGTTCACTAATTGATCCATTAAAACCATCAGGATAAATCATACCAAATGGCTTGGGTTAATTAGACAACCCCGGACCAGATCTATCCTTCCAGTTGACAGTGTGTCATTTATGCCTGTCAACAAGGAGTTATTCCATCAGTGGGATCTCCTTGATTTCAAGACATCGAAAGGACTCTACACCTGGACAAATAATAGATTAGGGGTTGATCACATCTCATATCACTTGGATAGATTCTTAATCCAGAGCACGTTCCTACAAGAAAGAAGGATAATCTCCTCCAAGATTCTCCCAAAACTGACTTATGATCACAAACCAATCCTTTTGAGTTTGGAAGAAGAAGAAAACATGGGTCCAATTCCTTTCTGGTTCAGCCCTCTTTGGATAGATAAGGAGGGTTTTCTTGAAACTTTCCATTATGCATGGTCCTCTCTAGTTTCATGGTCTCCAATATTTGTGTGGGAGGAGAGATTAAAGGAAACAAAGAATGCACTGAAAGCTTGGGTTAAAAATCCCATTAACACCCCCTTTAGTCTCAGACAATATACTGTTCACCAATTAGCGGATTTGCAAGTGGAAATAAAGTCCAAGGTCATTTTCAACTCAGATCTAGAGAAAGAACAAGTTTCCCAATGAAAAAATTTCCATGCCTTTTGCCATGAATAAGAATATTGGAGGCTTAAGTTTCGTAGCTTATGGATAAAATATGGAGACTGAAACACCTCCTACTTTCATAGTCAGTGCAGAGCCCTCCTCTCCCGAAATCACATTTTTTAAATTGCGTCCTCAGATGGAACGATACACAAGGGTTTTGAACAACTCAAAGCGGCAACAAAAATACACTTCTAGAGCCTTTACAAGGACGAAGACGTCGGTTGCGAAGAGACTACCTCAGACTTCTTCTCACACATTTCCTCTCTCATAAGAAGGGATGAAAATATAGTACTCATGAAGTCATTTGCTGAAGAAGAAATATACAACGTCATCTAGTCCATGGATCCCGACAAAGCCCTAGGGCCAGATGGTTTCTCAATTCATTTTTACAGAACCTGTTGGGATATAATCAAGACCGATTTGCTAAGGATGATTAAATATTTCCATAAAAGAGCCAAAGTGAGAGGTAACACCAACTCCACTTTCCTAGCTTTAATCCCCAAAGAAGTTAATCTGATCTCCTTCAAAAGTTTCAGGCCTATCTCTCTCTGCAACGCTTCTTACAAAATTATGTCCAAGCTTCTAGCAAATAGAATCAATCCTCTGCTAGAGAACCTCATTTCCCCCATCCAAGGTGGTTTTGTCAAAGGGAGACACATCCTCGACAATGTAATACAGGTTCAATAAGCCATGCACTCCAGTCACCAATGACAAGAGCAAGGGATGCTAATAAATCTCGACATGGCAAATGATTTCAACAGGGTAAACCTATCCTTCCTTTATAAATTCCTTCTCTCTTTTGGTTTTTGCTCTGAATTTGTTAACTTGATCAAAGATTGTACTGAAAATTCTTGGATATCCCCCCTAGTAAATGGAAGACCAACAAACTACTTTCAAGCTTTGAGGGGATTAAGGAAAGGTTTCCCCCTTTCCCCCTTCCTGTACATCTTGATGGCAGATACATTAAGTAGGAAGTTGACTGTAGAAAAGAAGATTGGTTCAATCCTAGGCATTAGACTGATGAAGGGCCTTGATCCAATCAATCATTCCCTCTTTGCAAATGATTCCCTCATGCTAGGCAAAGCTTCCATAAAGATCACAAAAAACTTCAGTGAAATTCTTCAAAGTATCTCCGTAGCGCTCATCAATAAAAGGAAAAGTGCAGTGTATGGGTGGAATGCAGAAAAATAAAAAATTCAAAGAATTTCCCTATACCTGGGGTTCTCAAGCTATGATTCTTGGGAAAAAATAAAGTATCTAGGACTCCCCTTAACTCTGGGCTCCAACAAGTCTTTGTTTTGGACATAAATTATAAGCAAATTCAAAGAAAAAATCTCATCCTGGGGAGGACAGTGGCTCTCCAATGATGGAAAACTCACCCTCATAAAATCGGTCATGTCCTCCTTACCAATCTACCAAGATTCCTTCCTTCTCGCTCCAAAGGATATCACTACTCAAATTACAAATATGATCAGAGACTTTCTCTAGCGTGGAGGTAAAGGAAACCAAAATAAGTATCACTTGGTCAATTGGGAAATTGTCAAATGCCCATATTCTGAAGGTGGCTTGCAGGTTAGAGACCCTAAGCTTGAAAATATGGAACTAGGAGGAAAAATCCTTTGAAACCTTTATGAAAATCATAGACACCCTGTAAGCAATCTCTTAAGAAAAAAATAACTCAATGGCGCCTCTCTGAGAAACCTCCAAGAAGAAAGCATTCCCAAAGGCACTCGGATCTGGAATCTTTGTCGTTGAGGTTTAGACCCCTTCCAAAAACACCTCTATTGAATCCCAGGGAATGGGAAAAATACAATTTTGTTGCAAGATATCATCATGGGAAACACAACCCTTAATGCGTCAGATGAACTCAAGGAAATTCGTGAGTGGCTTTCTCAGCACGGGTTCATCAAAGTCACAGACATCTCTGCATGGGATTCTTAAGGAAGCTGGCGGACCTGGGATCTCTCGGGTGTCCCGGAACATTTGAAAATGCAAAAATCGCTCCTCCTTGCTGCACTGACGGATTTATCTTCTGTCCTCCTCCTCTTTCCGGATAAATGGGGTTGGGGGGATTCTGGTCTCTTCTCCGTAGCTCAAGGTTTCATTTCTCTTAAACCCCCCCAAGCTCCGATCAAGACAACAAACCTCTGGAAGCAGGTCTGGGATCCTCTCGGCCTTCCAAAAGTAAACTTATTTTTTTGGGTTTTAATGCACAAGAAAGTTTTGATAGGCAAAAATCTGACAAAAAGAAGCATCGTCGGCCCCCATAGATGCCCCATGTGTTGTAATTCCCTAGAAACGACAGATCATCTATTTGTGCATTGTCCATTTTCTCAAGAAGTATGGAAGATCTCCCTTCAAGGCCTCAATGCCACAATTTCGAATCAGATCTTAGTGGTAAATGTATTCTCCTCTTGGAAGGCGCACTACCCTTAAGAGATACAAAGTAGTCCAAACTGGAAAATAATTTGGACGGCCATCCCCCAAATATATTTGCTAGAAACTATGGCTGGCCAGAAACGATCAGATTTTTAACAACATGTTGCCTTCCCCCCCTTCAATAGTTGTGAAAGAAAAATCTCTCCTCCTTAAAACAATGACAAACTATAAATACTCTCCTTCTTGCAGAAAAGAAATGGATTGGTACTTTCAACTTCCGAGATAGAAAACAAACCTCTGCTCGCTCCTATATCACTCCAGGTTGGCGTTTGTGAGACAAGGACGCAGGTTTTCAACACTGGTGGAGGAGGCAAGGCATAGCCTCAGTCCTTTTCGACAGATCCTCCAAAGGAAACCCAGGGAACACAGGAGCAAGCAGAGTGATTTACTCCTCAGATGGATCTCGAAAAGACAACTTCAATTGGGGTCTAGGCCAAAGAAGAAATAATTAGGCTGAAATTCTCGAGTTGCTTAAAGCATGCCAAATAGTGCGGGAAAATGGCATTAAAGAAATACAAGTTTTTGGAGACTCCAAAATCCTGATTAAGATCTTAAATTTGAATGATCACTTTAGCAATCCAACGATCAACAAGACACTGCTAAGGCTTAGACAAGTGTTGCAAGATTTATCCTTCTCTCTCTTTTTCCACATCCTTCGTGGATCGAACAAGGAATCAAATGAAAAGGTGAATATGGGCTACCTATTGCCTCTAGGTATGCTCATAAAAAATGATGAAGCCCCCTGTGGATTCCCATCTCGTAGAATGAGCTCTATCTCACCTCATATCATAGTAAGAGCGGGAAATGTTGTAATCAGGTTAAGCGGGAAGTTGTTCCCTTGTAAGGATGGTTGATTAGGCCTCGGACCAACCAGTCTCATTTTTCAAATAAAATTACCCATTTTAGTTTTAAAAAAAATCATAATTGCACTTAGAATACATTCTAGTGAAAAACAAATTTCAAAATTATAATAAATACAATTAGATATTAAGATTTAATTTAGTTTTAGTGATACATTAAGATCTATTTATTAAATAAGTATTGGACATAAGCTTTGGAAATTGCAATACTAAATAATTAATTATTTAATATTAAACAATTAATAACTAATTGTTTATTTAATAAATTGTGCATTGCACATTAATAAATAATTATTAATCTTTTAATTATTTGTATAGGACTATATTAAAAAATAAAATAAAAAAGTTAGTAATTGTGTGGACTATATGTCTGTGCTAAACATGTATAATTAACTTTTATTAAATTAATAATTAACTTTCAATTCTAATATACATATATATGTAAAAATCATTTTGTTAAGCACATGCATAACACTACTCTATTATTGATAACATTGATAACTATTAGACAGAGTGTTTGTTGTGCAGGGATATAGTTGTGCAGAGGTGCAGAAGCTATATGTGTGAGGACTATATATGTTTTTACTCCACATATGCTCATATTTATTTACTACTGGTTTTACTCCACATTGAAGAGTTTGTTCTTTTGCTTATTTTTACANGAGCATATGCATAACACTATTCTATTATTGATAACATTGATAACTATTAGACAGAGTGTTTGTTGTGCAGGGATATAGTTCTGCAGAGGTGTGGAAGCTATATGTGTGAAGACTATATATTTTTTTACTCCACATATTCTCATATTTATTTACTATTTGTTTTACTCCACATTGAAGAGTTTGTTCTTTTTCTTATTTTTACAAAGTTTTATGCTAATTGTTTTTACTTGTTACGTCGAAAGGCGTATACCTATTGGAGATGGGCAGAATTAATCACCTTTTAATCTAAAATTCTAATCTGATGGCTAACAATTGAAAATGCTGGAATATTCTTAGTCGTCCTCCCAAATCAACGAATGTGATTTACTCTTCATAACTTCCTTGTATTTTTGAATGCATCAGTTAACCTGTTTACTTTTTAACATTTACCTAATCATATTAAGAAATTACTGTACCACCATATGATTGCCACTTTTAACTAATTAACCTTTGGAATTACCACATTTAAGATTAACTTTTGGATTTCCTCAGCTCTATGTGCGTTTCAGCTATCAATGCGTTTCAATTCACCAGAGTGTTGTTCGTCCAGATAACTTTCGGCGTTCACCAGCCGCAACACCAGCCACATTGCGACTGTGCTAGTTTTTACATTAGTCTTATCATTGTCCTCTTTACATCTAGATATAACACTATTTTTCTTTATTATATGAATTATGTTTTCATAAAAACTATACGTTATCTATGCATCTAGTTATATTAAGTTTTATTGTTCAACATATATTTCCTAATAAATAAAATTGCACTGCCATATAACCCTTGTTTATCCCAATATGATAATGAATACCTCTATTAATTTGGCACTCCATACAAAAGTCACCAAAAACGATATAACAATTTGAACAAATAATTAGAGTTTGGCACTCCATACAAAAGTCACCAAAAGCGATATAACGATGAACTATTTGAGGTATTCTCCTCTCTGCTTAGGTAGGTTCTCTACTCAGCTAGGTTTTCCTCGAAGGACCACCATGAAACCTGCACTTGTCTGCAATAGTGGATCCTTCAGCCATAGTGATTACTGAACCTTTTAGTGATGGCTTTCACTTCTAGATTCGGAGTTAGTAGAATCAGTATTTGGGAGGAGGCCAAGGATCACTATGTAAACTGATATTAACTTTGAACTCTTGACTACTAGCAGTAACTTTGAAATGCGTAGTGATGGCATTCCTCTAGGGTTGGAGTTAGTAGAGTCAGTGTAAGGTTCATGTCTTGTGTTTGGTTTGTTTCACATTGGGAGGTCACTCCGACTATTTCAGGACCTCAAATTAGTGTTCTTTATACTTTGGGAGAGCATCATGAGTTCTAGTTACCTATGCTTTGGAGTCTTCTTACTTAGGGACTGATTGATTGACTTGTCACTCTTTGGAGCTGGTTATTGCTACTTGGGATTGTGTTTTTTATCTTTTATTCTCCTCATTTTGTGAACTTGCTCTCTTTGACTGTTTCCATAACTCAGATATATTAGCCACTATGTCTTAGGTCTGGTTGTTTTACTTTTGCCTAGGATTCTGGTGACAAGCCCTGTTACATTGGGATTGTTTCCTTTTTCTAACATCTCTGTCTCACTTGGGATTCCAGACTATCTGTTTTACTTGGCTTAGTGTATCTCTGCTTTTTACCATGAATCTGGGGGCATTAGCTAGAGTTACTTAGGACATCCATACTCTTATAGACCCACTGGATGAGGAATATTGGAGCAGGTTAGGTATATTCAGTAAGGCAAACAAAGCGGGGGTGTCTTCAGGATCATTCCATTCTATTAATCATTCATTGTTTCCTACTAGTGATACTGTCGGTCCTAAGTTTTCATTGGCTTCAGGTATTTTCCAGGAATGATCATTTATCAAACCTACTTATTTTGGTGTTGGCCCACCTACTACGTCTCGTTTCCCAGTCACCTAGCTACCTAAGGCCTCAGTACACCACTGTAGAAAAGGGGTTAAACATGGAGCATTGAATGGTCGGATTAGGAGTCCTCTATTTAACGGTTTTCAGACTGGCATTCAGAAAAGGGAGTGAAAACCAAACAAGAGAGTGATAAGGATGGTTCTAGGATATGATGTAGGCCTTGAAGAGACTTGCAGGCTTTCCCTGTGTGGGTTAGTAGGAATACTTTCTTACGCTTACCTAGCAGACTTCTCTGTCACATCTTGGGTACAAAAAACCTGGAAACCTATCCTCAGATACTCTCCTGAGATACAATACCTCACGAAAGGGTGGATAGGTTTTAGTTGCAGATCTCTGAAGGATGCATCTATGTTATTGGACAGGTTCTGGGTTTTAGGGTGAAGTACACTGATGTTGAAAAGGTGGAGGGTGGCCTTTGATCCTACCACTGAGTACTTCCAACATAGGAATTTGTGGGTATTATTGTCGGCACTACCCCTTCATCTTTGGAATGAGGGGGGCCTGATGGTTGTAGGAAACTCACTGGGGCATTTTATTTTATTGGATACTTCGTCTATGGAGTCCTCGGCAAGAAAAGTGGGCAAGATATTGGTGGAGATTGATTTACATGAAGGATTGATTGAAATGATGGACATAGAGTGGAGAGGCAGGCATACTAAACAACGTTTAGATTATCAGGGCATCCCATTCAAGGGTAGCTGGTGTCATTGTACTAGACACCTTCGAAGGGACTGTCCTGGTAAAGTCTTTGAGCAGAATTTTGAAGAAACCATGATCTAGGAAGACTCTCCGGCCTATATGGATTAAGATAATTCATTAGGGGTCTTTAATCACTTTTCAGCAGTTGTGACTGACTTTCCCTCGGCTCCATCAAACACTCTTTCGGGTAAGTTAAAGCAAAATTGTCCTTCTCTCTTTTCTTCATTAACTGAATGGGAAAATGAAGCAGTCGATAGCTCGAACTGACTATTACGTTCCACTACCGGTTCTAAAGGGGTTGTTTAGGGGTCACAAAATTATCATTGTATTGGTAAGGAGAAACCTCCTACTGGTGCGGAAGGGGATAGACCCCTTATCTTTGTTGTTGTTCCACCAGTTATGATTCGTGTTGCCTCTCCTTCCTTCACAAATGTAAATAGTCGATCCTTTCTAGACCTTCATGAGTTGCAGCCTAATGGTTTGGAAGGGGCTATTGAAGATGTGTTTCGTCCAGAGGTGAGGCATGTTGTCTCTCCATCCCACACTTCTGTAGCTGGATTGACAGACCCTCCAGCTGCGAATCGTGCTGCCTCCTCCCCATTTACATGTGTAGTTGGACCTTCCTTTCCAGTTCTGCAAGGGGACGTGACGCCTGAGCTGCAACACTTTCTTTCGGAAGGGAATATTGCAGTTGCAGTTCGTTCAGAGGTGAGGCATGCTACCTCTCAGAACTACACACTTGTAGGAGGCTCGCTCTTTTCCGAAGCTCAAGGGGGTGTGGAGAGGGTGTCTGAGGCACTCCACATTCCTACTCTTCCTGACGCATTCAATTCTCTACTGGAGGCAGGTTCAAGAGAACTAGAGGAGACTAAGAGCACACTTTACAATGTTCTAGAATCTCTGATTCCTGGTATTAATATTAATGATCAGGCTATTAAACTACCCACTTTTATAGGGAGGACTTGCATCGATTGTGGGGAGTCTTCTGGGATTACCAGTACCAATAAAAAACATGCTAGCCAAGGAAGAGATTTTGCTTGGTCGAGGGGGTTAGGAGTTGAGATATCCCCCATCAAAACGAGAAGTGTCCGAAAAAACCAGTTACAGTGTTCGGTGAAGATTTCTGAGTCTACACCTTCTTCCAATGATAATGTGCCTCTTAGAGAAGTGAAAGCCCTGGCGAGGGAAAACTAATGTTATTTATCTCCTTAAACATTTGAGGGATCAGAGGCACCCTCAAATATGCTTCCTTTCGATGTTGTTTGGCACTTACTCGCCCGGAGATTATTTTCTTCCAAGAAACTTTAGTCTCTACTCAGAAAGCGAGGGATTTCTTACTTTATTTCAGACCGACGTGGGTTGTTTGCTCGGTAAGTTTTGTGGGCACCTCAGGCAGATTATTGGCTGCATGGAACCCCAATCTGTTCGAGTTGGATCCATTTCTTATGGTGGGGGGCATTTTATTATCAGGTAGGAGTGTTATTTATCATAGGGATGTTGCCTTACTTAATATCTATGCTCCCTATAACAATCGGACTTCCTTTTGGAAATCTTTGGATGACAGTGGTCTCCTTGCTTTAAATAATTTAATAATGGATAGAAACTTTAATCTCCTTCTCTCTCTAGAAGAGGCCCAGGGGGGAATCAAACAGGTTTAGTGGATGGATATTACAATGATATATTTTCATCAAATCATGTTATTGACATAAAGTCGACGAAACTGGTGCCAACTTGGAGGAATGGCCGCCAAGGAAAGGAAGCCATTTCAAGAAGAATAGACAAGTGTCTAGTAGCTGAAACTCTATTAACTGAAGTTGGATTTTACAGGTTATGGGTCGAGCTACCTTTTGTCTCTGACCATGCCCCTGTTCTCTTACAGCTGGAACTGCCGCCAGCCTTCAAAGTATTTCCTTTTAAATTTAATGAGCATTGGCTATGTGCAAAGGATTACACAGCCATTGTGGAAAGCATATGGAAAGACCCGATTTACCTATCAGAAAGAGGCAAACAGAAGAGAATTATTATAGGACCTAAAAAAAGCTGCAAAAATATGGAACAAAGATTTGAAGACAAAGAATAAAGCTAAATTGTTGATGATCAAAGCAGAAATTAAAACATACTTTGATATTCTGAGTAATGACTATAACAGGGAAGGAGCAAAGGAAATATTGATGTGTTTGGAAATAGAGAGAAATGAGCTATTAAGATTTGAGGAAGAGAAATGGCGCTTGAGAAGCAGGGTGCTTTGGATGGCAGGCAAAGATAGGAATACAAAATATTTTCATACAGTAGCTAGTCATAACAAAGTCAAAAGGCATATTTGGGAAATAAATAGGGATGATGGTGATAAAGTGGTGGATCAGTAGGGCATTAAAGAAGAAGTAGTCCATTACTTTAAGAAGTTCTACAGAGAAACCACCACACCTAATATAGAAGAACAATGTAAACTAATAGATCTTTTCCCACTTATGGTCGATGAAGAGGAAGCAGATACACTGTACAAACCTGTTACTCTGGAAGAATTGAAATCAGTACTCTTCCAGTGTAAGAAAGAAAAAACTCTGGGACTGGAAGGGTGGACAGCAGAATTTTTTATTTATTTCTTTGATCTAGTTGGTGAGGATCTCTTAGCACTAGTAGAAGAATCTAGAATTTTAGGAAAAATCATCGGTGGCCTAAAATCAACATTTTTGACACTGATCTTGAAGGTCAATAATCCTAAAAAATTCGAGGACTTTCACCCTATTTCCCTTTGCAACCTTTGTTATAAACTTATTTCAAAAGTCATTGCCAACCGTATCAAGCCTTTTTTGTCAAAGTTAATCTTTCCTGAATAGATGGGCTTCCTGGAAGGTAGATGCATATAAGATGCAATCGGGAAGGCACATGAAAGCCTCCACAGTATTAAAAAGAAGAAGTTAAAATCACTACTCCTTAAACTCGACTTAAAGAAAACCTACGACTGCATTGATTGGGATCTTCTTAGAATGATCCTTCTGAAAATTGGGTTGGGGTTACATTTGGCCAATTGGATCATGTCTTGCATCACTTCCTCTTCATTTTTTGTCCTTATTAATGGGGAGACTACTGATTTTTTCAGAAGCGGAAGGGGAATCATACAGGGGTGCCCTCTTTCACCACTTCTTTTCATACTCATCATGGAGGGCCTCAGTTTATTATTGAAAAATAGTCAAGCGGAGGGTGTTATCATAGTTTTAAAGATTGCCAGTTTCACCATAATCCTACATCTTATTTTTGTGGATGACATCCTTATTTTATCCAAAGCTAGCCTATCGGAATGAAGAGTAATCGATAAACTGCTTTCACTTTTTTGTAAAGCTTCTGGCCTAGCAGTGAACCTTAAAAAATCAACAGTCCATTATTCTGGCCTTTCAGATCATGAACTAGATGAATTCAAATATGTCCTTAATTATACATTAAGTGATCTTACTATTGGATTTTGTTACCTAGAATACTACTTGAAGACTAGGACACATCAAGCAACATATTGGGGTTGGATTGTGGCCAAAATTTCAAACAAAATCAATTACTGGGGCAACAGGTGGCTTTCATTGGCTGGGAGGTATATCTTGGTTAACTCTGTTTTGGAAGGACAAACAGTCTATTGGATGTCTTTGGAAACATTACCCCGCTCGGTCTTAACCAAAATTAGGAAATTGATCTTCGATTTTTTGTGGAATGGCCACCAAGACAAACAGAGGATTCACCTTTATAGATATGAGTTGTTGTCAAGACCCAAAAGGAATGGGCGCTGGGGTATCCACAATTTAAATTCTTTCAATCTGGCATTAAATTCAGTGACTCTTTGGTGCGTTCTAATAGTGGAAAGTCTCTGGCATTATGTTGTAAGAGATAAATATCTAAGAAATTCCTCACTTATCGATTGGCTAAGAAGACCAGTCCATAAAGACGGTTCTGCTTCAAGGATTTAGGCAAGTTTACTTCATGCACTTCCAATCATTCTTCACTGGATCACGTGTCTTCCTGGAAGTGGAATTCATATAAAAATTAGTTGTGATAGAATTCTAGGTATGGGTATAAGATATACACTTAGCAATGAATTACGGTTGACTCTCAACAGAAAATGGATCACACTCCTCTAGCATGCATCAAAGTCGCAGGATCAACTCAATTGTACAAATAGATGGAAATCAAGTGTTGAATTGGGTCTAGCTGATGCTTTAGCAACGGAATGGTCAAATTTCATTAAAGTGTTGAGTGGAGAAGGCATTAGACTATCTACCACTAACAAAGACGAATTGAAATGGGCTGGAGGAGACCGGTCGAGGGCATTCACAATCAAAAACTTCTATGATGCGATTATATCTACTCGCTCCTTGCCAATTTGGAGTGGTTGGAAGATTGAATGCTGGAAATGGTGTACACAGCTAAAAATAATATTATTCTTCTTATTGGCAGTAGAAAATAGAGTACTTACTTGGGACGTACTACTTAAAAAAGGATGGATATGCCTAGGGATGTGCTTTTTATGTAAAAAAAACTCAGAAGACACACATCATCTGCTCATTCATTGTGAGTTCATGAGAAGAGTGTGGGATTATCTATCACAACAATTAAAACTAACTAATAGTTGGAATGGCCCTTCATTGGCTGATTGTATGGAAGCTTGGATCCAAAACAGGTCGGCACCCAAGGCTCTCCCTTTAATAACGTTTTGGTTTATTTGGAAGGAACGCAACCTGGCAATTTTCGAAGGAAAGTATCCGTCGGTAATTATAGTGGTCTTCAAGATCCTTGGAGCATTCCATAAAAGATTGGCTGTCAACAAGTCCCAGACATTGAGAATAAAACCTTTCTTCAGACTTCAAGGCTACACATTGGCGTTTTTTGATGGGGAAGCGGAGGCAGGGGGCTTGAGATGTGGGGCAGGAGGGACTTTGAAATGTAGTGAGGCTCTGGATTACAAATGGCTCATTAGTTGTGGTGCAGGGACCAACACTAAAGCTGAATTAATGGGAGCATGGGCGTCTCTCTTGATTGTGAGTCTTCTAAATATACATCATCTGCAAGTCATGGGGGATTCCAAAGTAACTATCGACTGGCTTAATAAAAAAGGGAATTTGCAAGCGATCAATATCGAAGGGTGGAAGATTAGGATAAGAGAACTTATGGCAGCCTTTCAAGGCATTAATTTCCATCATATTTATAGGGAATCCAATGAGGAGGCTAATAATCTGTCAGAGCTCTTTACTCTCATTTGTCTAAGAGATCTCTTTACTCTCATTTGTCTAAGAGATCTCTTTACTCTCCCAAAGGTAAACTGATCTATTTTACATGGGATGGTGAAAGTGAGGGCCCAACCAATCACATAAACATTTTCTAATTCTTGAATCTGGTTTGAGTGACTACTTATTTTATATTCTAGAACATGGAATTGACACCGAAAGGAATCAATCCTTCTTTGTTTAGGCTGGGCAAAGATGATTCATTTTAGTAGCTTATTACAGGTCCACTATAGGTTGGTAGGGATGGCATGAATTTGAACGAAGGCCTTTTTACTTGTAGTGGAGATATTTTAGAATGGCAATTTTTCAATCTTTCTTATCTTTAATGGAGATGTAAAAAAATAATAATCAATATAATTTTGAGCGATTTTTTATCGGAAAAAAAAAGATAACAAGTCATTACTTAAAAATATCACGACCGAGCAAGAGTACACCAAAGCCTTCCATACCCACTACACCAAATCCTTCCATACCCACCATGTGTGCAAAGAAAACTGGATGACACTCCTATCCAAATATCTAATAATTCAAACTTATGAAAAAAAAAAACTACCCATTTATAGAATCACATGATAATGAAAGTCCAAAATTTAAACATTTTAAAAGAATTCAGAATACCAAAAAATATGTATTCATAATAAACTTTACAACATTACTTTTTATTACATAACTTAAACACACATATATAATTATAAATAACAAATATATTTAATCTTTTATAAAATATTAAAATAAATTTTCTATATAAATTAAAATAAATTTTCTTTACAATTAATTAATTAATTATTATTATATTTATTATAAATATTAATATAATTAATTAATAACAATTATTATATTAAATTAATATCCTTAACTTATATCTATTATTAATATAATTTAATGCATGGTAATGTGCTACAATCCAATTTCAATTCTCAATCAGTATCAAAGTTTACAAAACATTATAACAATATATAGGAGGTGTAGAGTTGCTTGGAAGTTCACAATCAAGTTCATAATCAAAATGATCATTATGGATTTTCCTAATAATTTTATAAATTATTCTCACCACATAAATTTAAAATTAATTAGTATACAAAATATAAGACTCTCACCATATAAATTTAAAATTAATTAGTATATAAAATATAAGTTTAATATGTTACTTACAAAATTAAAATTATAATAGTTTCTCAACCATCCAAACTAAATTTAATCAACAAACTATTTTATATAAATATTGTGATTATAATTATTATTAATAATAAATAAAACCTTTTAATAAAAACTATCAGCTAATTCCCATGCAAAACACAAATCTCTTAAATCTCTTATAAAAATGTATGTTTCACTTTTCTATTATTTTTTAATGTTTTTTATTATTTATTTTTATTAAAAATAATTTAAAGAAAACTTTAAATTAGATTAAAGTTTAACAACTTTATTAAATTTTATGTTTTAAATTTTGGTTTTTTTCAATGGAATTTGAAAAATCATAATATTTTTCTGTATTTTTGAATTCAAAAATAAATTCAACTATATTTTTCTCTATTTTTAAATTCAAAAATGAATTCAACTTGCTAAAAAATCTATGGAACACTTCTATTATATAAAATTAATCACTTAAAAATTTATGAAACACTTCTATTATATAAAATTAGCCACTGAAAAAATCATTCAAACAAAATCAAAACATAAAACAGTTAAACATATTTCATCTTTTATTTATATATAAAAGTATTAATTTCAATGAATAATTTCATCCATCGGTTAGTATCAAGAACAAATTTTGATCATTTCTCCAAGACAGTCCCTTAGATATGCGCCGGACATTGAAAGTCCTCCTTCAGCTCTTAAATTTCTGAAGTTTCGTGACGCACAAAACGTTTTGCCTAAAAATTCACAAAATTTTTACATTTTATTTTATAATGTCTTTCCAAAATAAAATATTATTTGAATAATTTCGGTCAGAGTAAATTTTGAGTAGTCAGTGTGCGGAGATGAAAATTCCTCCAAGAAAGTCCCTAAGATCTGCTCCGGAGATCGAACTCCTCCTTCCACTCTTAAATTTCTGAAGCTTCGAGATGCACAAAACCTTTTGCCCAAAAACCCTCATCGTGCTGCAAGTGATCGTCCTGTGTTTATGTAAAGAATATGAACGAAAAAAAGAAAGCACAGATTATCAAACCAGACACCAAAGGGAGAGGCACCGCCGGGCAAAAGTGCCCGCCGCGGCCCTCCCGGCAAGAAAGAAAAAACGAATTTCATTAATAATGTTTAGACCCGCCTGCAAGCGCACCCGCAAAGGCAAGGTCAGGGAAACCTCTCATACACAAACCCTCGCATGGCCTCTCGCAGCCCTAAATACAATAAACAAATTACAGCTATAGCTATGTATCTCAATCGTCTGACCAATTCGATCTACAGATCGAATCCCGTGCCAGGCCTTATTATGCATTGCACAACGATCAGAAAATGTCCTTCAATCCCGATCCTTAAAGCCACAGTCCGATCTTCACCTTTAATGACCGATATGGCGGTGAACACAAAACCCAAGCGAGACCAAATCTCCAGTGCTCAGATCCTCGACTACATATATGTGGACACAGAAAATAAAAACTCGGAGATCAGTCCTTCGTTAAAAACCAGGGGAAGAAAAGACAGTTATTTCCTTCATAGAACAAAAGAAATGCATAATGCGAAGACAGAAACCCTGCAAAACATCACGCAGGATTGAACGAATATAACTTCATTCGGCCCTAACGCTGTCATTTATAGACTGCGTGGATGAAATGGACGACCGGGATCAACCGGTAGATAATATTATTTGGTGAATATGCGTTCATCTAACGGTAAAAAGGAGTTGATGCTTCATCACGACAACTGTAAAGGTAGAGAGTGGTACGCTTAACGGGAAGGTGAGCAGGGCCACGTGATGACAACTACGTAAAATCCCCAACGGTTCCTTTCCTTTCCCTCTTATTCGCAATCTCATTTTATTGAACTCTTTGTTTGTATAATTTTATGGTGTAGCATATGGTATTCTTAAGAGCCACGTAACTAGCACAGCCACTAAAAACCGTGGCTGATGAACGTCGAAAATGATTATGAGTGTGTCAGCACAATCAGCTTGCTAAATCTAAAGTTTAATCATTTAAACGTGGCAATCATATAGTGCTACAGTAATTTCTTAATATGAGTAGGTAAATGTTAAAAGGTAAAAGGGTAACGGATGCATTCAAAAATACAAGGAAATTATGAAGAGGAAATCACATTCATTGATTTGGGAGGACGACTAAGAATATGCCAGCATCTTCAATTGTTAGCCATTGCTTATATTACTTTTCATATTTTACAATTTTGCAAACTCAACCACCTAGTTGTGGTTAGATTGAGACTATGAAATGAGACTTTCTTTGAACAATTTTTCATTATAACACAAGATAATGTTTTTCACCACACCAAAAATATCCTTGCATCATGTGTAAGGGTGGGGAGGAGGAGGACACCAAAAACAATAAAATTTATAGTATTTATAAAGAAATAATAAAATATCCTTGCATCGGGTGTAAGGGAGGTGAGGTAGGGGTGAGGAGGAGGAGGAGGATCCCTGCATCGGGTGTAAGGGGGGTGAGGTAGGGGTGGGTATTCCACCTACCTCCTTGGTGGATCCCTGCATCAGGTGTAAGGGAGGTGAGGTAGGGTTGGGGAGGAGGATCCATTTATCGGGTGTAAGGGAGGTGAGGTAGGGGTGGGGAGGAGGATCCATGCATCGGGTGTAAGAGAGGTGAGGTAGGGGTGGGTATTCCACCCACCTCCTTGGTTGGTATTTGGAATTTATTGAGGAGGAGGAGGAGGAGGATATTCCACCTTCCTTCTTAGGTGTAAGGGAGGTGAGGTAGGGGTGGGTATTCCACCTGCCTCCTTAGTTGGTATCGCATTTAGTGATATAATGTTCATGTATGGGAGGAGGAGGAAGAGGAGGAGGAGGAAAATATCCTTGCATCGGGTGTAAGGGAGGTGAGGTAGTGGTGGGTATTCCACCTGCCTCCTCGGTTGTTATCTGGCATTTAGTGATATAATGTTCATGTATGGGAGGAGGAGGAGGAGGATTATTGTTTTTGCTATGATTTTTGAAGGAGCTCTAATCAAGGCATTCCAAGAGGAGGAGGAGGTTTGTTTTTCGTATGATTTTTGAAGGAGCTCTAATCAAGGAATTCCAAGACAAATGTGTCATGGGTCTTTATAACTTGGCTTTTATGGTTGTTCTTCTTGTTTGTTTAAACATCATAGAGATCTCCTTTATAGTAGGCTTCAATCACCTAGGTTTAGAGTTCTTTAGAAGCCTCTCATTTGGAAACAATTCAACCTATAACAATTGTGGGGTAAGGGATTGGTGTTCATTGATAAATGATGGGAAGAAAGAGCCAAGGGTACTATCTGTTGAAGAAATATGGCATTCTCTATCTGTTGAAGAAATATGATATTCTCAAGTTGTTTTGGAATATTTATGTCATTGATCTTCTCCTTGCAGCCTTGGAAACGAGCAGACTCAATTTCAAAGAATGAGTGATATGTTGGACAAAGGGAAAATGACAATGGAAGAAATCCAACCCTCTCATCCTAGCAGAAGAGGAAGACCTAGGTCTTGTAAGTCCACCTACAAGGGTAAATGGAGGCTAATAGGCCTACCAAAACAGATATGGAGGTTAAGGAAGCAACAATGCTTTATCATACGAGGTTTCCTCCTAACATCAAAGAAGAGGTTGAGAGAATTGAGCAAAAGGTCAAAGAGAGGAGAGGAAACACCCCTTCAAAGGAAATTGATGGTGAACCCATGAAGTGGATTCCAGATATGGGCTTCTCCCGAAGTTGAGATACAAAGTATTTTAGGCGAGTTGATATTTATTGGAAAACAAAGTCCAATGTTGCTTAAGTTATTGAAGAAACGGGCTTTCAATAGAAATCCATTCTTAACAAACTAGAATTTTTGGATAAAAAATATGAAGCATTAGTAAAAGTGTGTGGGACCTAGAAGTAGTGGGACAGGGGTAGGAGCAAAAGCACAAAGAAAAAATCTTGTTCTCAGATACTTCTATTGATACTATCCCATCATTCATCTATGTAGATTCAGAGTTGGAAGATAAAGGCTAGGAGCTTTATTCTCTCTTTTTCATTTTTCTCCCATAGTGATCAATAAAGGTATGTGTTATATTTAAGGTTAAATAGCAAAGAGAAATGTATTCCATGTTAAATTTTTCTTAAACTTTTCTACCAATCTAGCTAGTTTGTTGAACTCAATTCCTCCATCTTATTATATTTATAATCATATTATAAAGTCAAAACAATATATATTAACTCTAGACATCACTAATATTTCTATTGGACTCATAAAGATAAAAAAAATTGACAAATTTGGTGGTCTCCCTTATAGCAACTTATAATGAAGAATAACTATATCATTTACTATAAAATATTAATGTAGCGGTCCTCTAACTTTTTAGTCCTTGCCTAAGGCAAGGGACTCTAGCTTTCGCGCAGTGGTCAACTATCGTTGACCACATATTAATTGGTGCTTTCTACGACATTAGTTGGTGCATTATGGAGGTCGGATCTCATATTATGCATTGTTATTTGTATTTCCATTCAATTTTTTTATTATCATGATTTATTTTTAAAAAATAATTTATTTTCTTGTTTATTAAATATTATAGATCGAATATCTGATTGGTTCCTAGCTCGTTGATGTGATGTTATTTACCTGTTGTGTGTGATTTCCTTTTCAGAATTGTCAGGATTAAAAAAGGAATTAAAAAAACATTATGAATGGCTATGAATTGCACTCAATGATCTGACCTTCGTACAGTCGATGGCCTCTTAATCCACTTGAAAAGTTTTTTTTACATCATTCTCGCATGCAACACAGAATCTTATTGTTGTTTCTACGTGCTTCCCAGTGAAGATGCATGAGCCAGGAGCCAAGCAGACAAGTTACCTCCTATCATTGTTAATGGCATTAGTTCTGAAATACCACTACTGTATTCCCCTACTACCTACATGTTGCTTGATAGATGAAGCTGCTAGCCAGACCGAATACCAATGGCATTATTTCTGAACTACCACTATTTTCTGTCCTTGCTACCTATCTCTTGATAGATGAAGCAACTAGCCATACCAGATATTGGTTAGCTTGTTGCTATCTTGATCTGATACTAGTTATCCTACTCATGACAAAGTCCTCACAACTGTTATTTTTCAATGATGATGAAAGCACCCACCAAAATGCATATCCTTACCATTATAGGTATCAAAAAATTATTTGTTTCTCAGCAAGCAACCATTGTGCCACTTTACTATCTCTTGTGCATGCCTCTTGAGCTCTCCATGTGCAGGAGGAGGGCCTGGTCTGGACCAGAAGACAATCGACTCGTATCTAAAGATGTTATTCTCCAAACACCAGAAGCTACCTCCTACTTGTCAAGATACATGGTGTTCTATTTTCTTGGGAGAGTATACATATAAGGAAGTCTTGTGTTTAATGACTGACTGTCGCCATTGCTTCCATGCATCGTGTATTGATGTCTAGCTCAAGCTGAATGCATCATTCCCTCTCTGTAGAACGTATCCATTGTCGAGTCCTCTTCCCACTCCCCTCTTTGGGCTCATTCCCCTTTCCCAGTGGAAATTAATAATGCATGTAAGTTAGTTATTTAATAGAGTTCCATAAGGTTTCTATTCAAATTTCTACGCAAGTTGTGGATGAAAGGGGTGTCATCTAGGAGAGTTTTTTAGTATTTATGTTTAAATTTATGGAGATGAAAGATGTGTCTATGGATGTACAAACTGCATGCAGGACACACAGAGTTAAGCTACGGGCGATGGATAAGTCAGTAAAATCTCATATATTTTATTTCCTTAATATGTATTAAAATAGTTTTTGTATCTTTAGCATTGAATTTTATAAGTTGTTCATATTGGAAATAGTCCATATTAAAAGGGATTTATGAATCGTCATCTCAGATTGATATGGACGACAATTATTTTAGAAAATAATCCTAGAGAAGTATTAAAAGAAACCAGGTGGAAAAAGGTTCTTACTGAAGATAAATTTATTCATTTTTTATATTAGCCAGGGATTTTAAAAAAAAAATGTTGGTTTTTACTTTAGAATAGTATGTAAGTTTTAAACCTGTGAAGTAAAGCAATGCATATAGATTCTTAAGAAAAACAGAAATTAATCAATGGCTCATACACATAGTACACATAGATTTACGTTGGGAACCCTCAACCGGGAGAAAACCAGCCTTCCTTGGTGTCGCACCTCTCAACTCTTCATTATATTAATTTCACCATTTACCATACAATATATACAATGTTTTTAGGTATTCCGTAGCTACCAAAACCATAATCCCTTATTCCAGGATTAATTTAGAAAACCGCTAAAAATAGCAAAAACCGCCCCCCAAAAAAAAAATTGGGGCGTTGTCCCGAACGCTGTGCGTAACCAAGGGGGGCCAGGAACCCCCCTAGGAAGCACCCAATGCACACAACACAAAAAAAAAAAAAAAGTTTGTATCATCAGACACAGTCGTCGAATCTGACACGCCCACACACACACATGCAAAGAATATAACACATACCCAACATAGTATGCACATGGGACGTGGAATTTTTTTTGTTTGCAGTGTACACACGAATTTTATAACTTGTCTCATATTGACTAGTACATCTTAACTGAGATTTATGAATCATTATCTCATATTGATATGGACGGACAATAAGGGGTTGTGGCGAACTTTTCATAAAAACTCCAGAACCACTATCACATATCTGGAATAGACTGGATATTATATTTTGAAGGATGTAGTGAAATCCAAGATTAATCTCCCTCAGGTCAGTGGGTCTAACATTGGACTGGACCATTGTTTTGACCAACAATCTAGCTCTTCAAATTCACACTTTCTGACGATAACTTTCCACTTCAAAGGAGCAGATTTCAATTTGCCAATAAAAAAAATATATAGTCGTTGTTGGAAGTGGCATAGTCTGCCTTGCGATGTTACTGAACAATGATATCTCAATACTCTGTCTCAACACTAGGTAATATTCAACAACAAAACTACCAAATACTTTATGGCGATCGAAGGAATGTGTTGTCCTTTGCACCTATGGTTTGTGATACCTTGTAAGTGAAGAAGATGCTTATAGGGCTATGTTACTTTGTCCAGGGTATGGGTTTTATATATTTTTATGTATTTATTGTAGTTTTATATTACTCTTGTAACCATTGGATGCAACATTATGGATGTAACAATTGGATGAACAATGTTATCTCTAAACACAAATCCATATGTCGTGGTTGAACCCATTTACAAAGAAAAATTGACCCTGTAGATTGTAAATGTTGTTTCCATGACAAAGTATCTTGAAATGAAGTAGAACGAGATATCTCAAAGCATTATGCATGCAAAAAAATAATTTCTACTTACTTGAGTTGGTCATAGAACTTGGAGAAAATTACAGTTTGCTTCTAATTCCTCTTGCTTTACTTCTACCACCTTTGCTTCTATTCGTGGTGCTTCATCTAGATCATCTTTACTGCATCACGAATTTCATAATATTGATATATTGATAAGTAACATGTGGAGCACTCTTTGAAACTGCTCTCCTAAGACTTGATCCAACCAGGAGACCAACAACAGTGGCGAAGAGAAAACATAGATGGAACCTAGGTCGCAAGTGTCCTGCGTGAAAACAAGGTGTAGGCCAATGCATGGGAAGGATACATGCAATCTACATGCAAAACAAGTGGAGGTCCCCTGTATGCAATGCTATACGATTTTTTAACGTTTTGACATTTTTTTTAATATTCATTAATTGCAGCCGAATATGCATGTTATTATATTTTTTGAACTTTAAAGTTTAGTTGCAAAACATTAAACTAATCAATTGCGCACATCTCAAGGAGAGTGCCTCTCCAAGAAGGCACATCCCTTTGGGTCTCTACAGTTCTTTTCTTTATGAATATTTTATGTCTAGCATAATGAAATAAATGCATGCTAAGTGTAACATCCCCGACCACCAACATGTCGGATAATGCTACCTAAACACCCTTAACTTTGCCTTTACTACTCTGATACCAAATTGTAACGTCCCTAGCCACCCACAGGCCGGGAAGCGCCACTACATGGAACATACACATATATATAACATGCACTTTAATGAATTTAAAGAAATTAACACAAAGTTACTACTACCATACAGATTCAAATGGAATTGGCAGTAAGTCCACATGCAACGGAACACATGATAACATTTCAGGAAACACAGACATGTATAACATACATAATTAAGTACATAAATGATACTTATCTTTTAACTGGATTAAAACCACCAACTGCGTGCAGACCTTCCACGAACCTCCCAGCCTTAGATCACGCTCAGCAGTGGGTCAACCCCGAGCTGGGACTAAGCTCCACCCAGGGCAAGGGAATCCTAGACTAGGCTGAGGTCATAGGAAACTTCACAATGCAACTGGAAGGATTCTCTCCAGGAGCCTTCTTATGCCCAATACTCACGGACTGTCATTCCCCACATGCATGTTCCACCCCAGGAATATGCACCTTCATTGTTCCATAGTCCATCAGCTCCTCCACTTCCCTTCTCAAGGTCTTGGCAACAGGTCGAATCAGAAATTCTCAGAGCTCCGTAGTTGGTGCTAGACTCTCTCTAGGAGAAAATCACTTCCCAGCGAACTCTCTCACCTAGAGAGAGTTGCTCACAGGCCTGACAGACTGCCTCTTCAACCACGGGCTTGACAACCCGCTCCTTCAACCAACATCCACTCAGTTCCAGCAAGATGAGGAAAACAACAACGGTTCAATATAGCTCAGAAAAAGGTGGCAACCAAAAATTCGGTAAGGTACAACTCGATTTTGGCAATGCAGAAATGCGGGGTTTCACAAGATAACATAGGTCGACCTTTCCCTAGTGATCGGTTTCTGATGTGCCTGGAGATGCAGAGGTCGATGACCGTGGCCAAACAGGTTAGATGGAGGACCGAAGAATGGGGAGCGACCCCAACATGAGTTGACTCTTCAGCTTTATCTGCATGCGCCCAGGTCAACACTTGTCTTCTTGGAGCTGCATGCACTCCATTTAGCATTTGTTCCCTTTCCCGGAACTTAGGATAAGACATATCCCTCTAATCATATTTTGGAATAATAATAGATTATTATTATTCCCTTGGACTTAAGCCCTTAGGCTTAGCCCCTCTTTCCAACCTCTCATCCCCCTCTCCCTTACCCAGCCTAGTGGAAGCTTAGTCCCCCATCACTCTTTCTTCGTGGTCGGTCTACATGCATCGATGTATTTATATTACTAATATGAATATTTACATGTACAAAACAGGCTCCTGGCCTTTAACACCTAGGCTCTTTGGCCTATAACACATAAGCTTACCATCTTATAATTGCTCGACTCACCAGCATACAAAACATGTTTAGAATTCATAAATACAACTGGGGCTCAAACTTGGGGATATTACAATCCCCTTCCCTTATTTTTGCACTGTCCTCAGTGCAACTTATTTACATATCATCAACAAGATTTTCAAAATCTTTGAAAAGATACGGGTATTCTACCCACATAGCATCCTCATGCTCCCATGTTGCGTCCTCAAGACCATATGAGGTCCACTATACCTTTACAAGCCCTATGGCTCGATTCTGGAGTTGTTTTCTCTTCCAGTCCAATATGCGCACCAGATGCACTTGCAAGACGCCTTCTTACTCCACCTAAATCACATTCCAATCAATTACATGATTAGCATCAGGTATATATTTCTTAAGTAATGAAATATGAAACACATTATGTACAGTCATGAATGCAGGAAATGCAAGCATATATACAACTGGCCCAATCCTTTCTAGGATTTCAAATGGCCCACAATATCTGGATTCCAACTTGGAACAGTTTCCCAGCTTCAGGGAACTTTTGTTGGCTTTCACTTTCAAGAAAACATGATCACCCACTTTAAACTCCCTGTGGATTCTATTCTTATCAGCATAAATTTTCTACCTCTCTTGGGAAGCATTCAAATTATGCTTAATCTTCAACATTTTTTCTTCCATTTCCTTGAGAAACTCTGGCCCAACCACTACCCTATCAGCTAGGTTATCCCAGCTTACTGGGGTGTTTCACTTTCTGCCATAAAGTGCTTCAAACGGGATCATCTTCAGTGATGCTTGATACCCATTATTGTAGGAAAATTCTACCAAGTGTAGGTAGTCTTCCCATTTAGATGGTTTGTCCATCACATACATCCTTAGCATATCTTCTATCACTTGGTTCACCCTCTCTGTCTACCTATCAGACTGTGGATGATAAGCAGTGTTGAAGTTCAGATTCGTTCTGAACCCTTTCCAGAATTTTGAGGTGAATTTGGGGTCTCTATCAGACACAATTGTCTTGGGAATACCCTGCAATTGTGCTACTTCTCTCATATAAATATCGAAAACAATAGTTGCCTTGTGAGTAGTCTTCAATGGAATAAAATGGGCAACTTTCGTAAGCTTACCCACCACCACCACCATGATGGAATCATGCTTCTTGTTGGTTATGGGCAATCCTGTGATGAAATCCATTGTCACCACTTCCCACTTCCACTCAGGAATGGGTAAAGGCTGTAGAAACCCTACTAGGTGCCTATGTTCAGATTTGACCTTCTGGCACTCCATACACCTGGCAATGTATTCTGCAATTTCCTTCTTCATGCCTGGCCAAAAGTAATGGCTCTTGACTGCTGCCACTATTTTCTGATATCCAGGGTGCCCAGCATAAGGCACATTATGCATTTGTTTCAAGATCATAATTCTCAACTCTTGGAAAATAGGTACATAAATTATGTTTTTGTATAGGAGTGTTCCATCAGCCTCTAATTTATAATCTTCCACTTTATGTAGCATCTTACCTTGTTGTAGCTTTGCTACCAATTCCATGTACTGCAAATCTGCATTTGCAGCTTCCAAAGTTATGCCTTTAATATCAATTTGATACATGTTAATGGTCATAGCATGTAGTTCATGCACTCTCCTGCTGAGTGCATCAACCACTTTGTTCTCCTTTCCTTTGATATGCTTGATATCCAAGTCGTACTCACAAAGGAATTCCAACCATCTACTCTGCCTAGAATTCAAGGTTGGCTTATCAAACAAATACTTCAAACCATTATGGTCTGTCCTCAGTTCAAACCTCCTTTCCATGAGGTAGTGCCTCCATTTCTTTAGAGCGTGTACAATGGCTGCCAACTCCAAATCATGAGTTGCATAGTTATTTTCATGCTCTTTCAATTTTTTGGACTCATAACATATTACAAACCCATTCTGACTGAGGACTCCTCCTAGTCCTTCTTTGCATGCATCTGTACACACTACAAAATATTCATTCGGGTCTACAATCCTTAGGATTAGAGCACTGGTTAACAACTGCTTCAATTGTTGGAAGCTTGTCTCACATTCTTTTGTCCATTGAAATTTCTTCTCCTTCCTTTGCAAGGAAGTGATGGGGTGAGCTATCCTTGAGAACCCTGTAATGAACCTTCTGTAATAGCCAACTAGACCCATAAAGTATCTAACTTCTGACACATTCTTTGGCGTTGACCATTCTCTGATGGCTTCTATCTTCTCAGGATCCACGGCTATCCCTTCCTTTGAAATGATATGCCCCAAGTAATGGATCTGCTTTTGATAAAATGAGCACTTGCTCAATTTGGCATACAATTGGTGCTCTCTTAGCACCTGAAACACCATCTTTAGATGATGTTCATGCTCTTCCTCTGACTTGGAATACACCAGGATGTCATCCAAAAAGACTATGACAAACTTGTCTAGATATTCTTTGAATACACCATTCATTCGGCACATGAAAAAAACGAGTGCATTTGATAACCCAAATGGCACCACTGTGAATTCATAATGACCATACCTTGTTCTGAAAGCGGTCATCCTGGTGTCTTCATCCTTTATCCTTACCTGGTGATACCCTGACCTGAGATCTAGTTTTGAAAATATCTTGTCATCCTTCAACTAATCAAAGAGATCATCGATCCTCGGCAAAAGATATTTGTTCTTAATAGTCACTTTGTTCAACCGTCTGAAATCGATGCACAATCTCAATGTCCCATATTTCTTCTTCATGAACAAGACCGGGGCACCCCAAGGTGACACACTTGGGCATATATACCCCTTCTTCAGAAGTTCTTCAAGTTGCAATTGCAGTTCTTTCAGCTCTGGTGTACTCATTCTGTAAGGAGTTTTTGACACTAGAGTTGATCCAAGCATCAGGTTTATAGAGAAATCAATATCTCTCTTCTGGGGTAGTCTGGGAACCTCTTGGAATACATCTTCAAACTCTTTTAATATTGCATGGTCTTCAATATTTGACACCTTATCCTCAGGTGCTTCTTCCATATGAGCTGCAAATAATTGACAACCTTTCTTGTAGCACTTCTTCAGCTGCATTGTTGAGATTTCTCTTATAACAACTACTCTGGGAATTCCTTGGACTTTCTTGGGGTTTCCTTCCTCATCCAGGCAAGTGAATTCCTTTCTACGATAGTCTAGGATGGCATGGTGATGGTCCAACCAATCCATCCCAATTAGACAGTCATAGGAACCTAAAGGTAAGATGTTTAATTCAGCCCTTGTGCTCAATCCATTCATGTCCACTGGACAGGACTTAACCAACTCAACAACGTTTCTCTTGGCTCATGTAGCCAGCTACACTAACCAAGATTTTCCATGCTTGCTTCTTGGCAAATGCAAACTTTCCACCATTCTAGGATTTATATAACTATGACTAGCCCCTGAATTAATTAAAATAGTAAAAGTATGGTTATTGATCATACCTTCAACTTCAATCATGTGTGATTGAAAGTCAACTTGTTTGTTGTCCAGGTCTGCATAGATCCTTGGTATTCTACTTCCCATGTCCTCCACTGTTTCATCTTGTTCAACATTGTGGAAAGATCTCACTTTGCCATTTTTGTGGGGACAATATCTATACTTGTGGTTCCCCTGACAGCCCCAACATTGAATGGGCGTCTGCCTTGGCCTTTGTCCCCCTACTTCAGCCATTATCTTCTCTCTAAAAGATGGTTGTTCTTGATGGTTGTTTCTGAAAAAGGGAGTTTTGTTTCCCTTCTGCCTCTGCTCTTTCTTGAACTTCTTCTTGTCATCCCAAGACTTCCAAAAAGAGGGATTTTCTCTTTGCTGCTCATATAAGAATTTTGTTATCCTTATAGTTTCTTCCATAGTTTTATGATCATCATACTGGATCTTGTCATCGAAGGTGGCAGTCCACTCAAATACCTTTGAATTTTTACAGTCACATCTTTGATGAAAGGAACATACTTCAGCAATTCTAGGAACCTCCTTTCATACTCATCAATGGACATGCTACCCAACTTGAGTTCAAAGAATTCTTTCATCTTTCTGTCATAGTATCTCTTAGTCAAATATTTTTTTTCAAAATGTTTCTTGAATTCCTTCCAAGTAACATTTTTATCTTTAATGTGTTTCACCTGCACAAGTTGATCCCACCACATGGATGCCTTTCCTTTCAGTTGATACATTGCAATTCTTCCTTCTGCATGAGAGGAATAATTCTGCAGTTGGAAATATTTCCTCATGCCAAGAAGCCATGTTTTGACATCTTTCTCCTTCTGGTGCTCTCCATCAAACGTAGGAGGCTTAATCTTGTTCATTTCACCCTTCAGTTCATCCACTCCATATATCCTATGCTTTCTGGTAGGAGATGGGCTTGAACTACTATGTTCCCTCCTCTTAGAGAGCCCTTAGGAGTGATGATGGTGCATGCCAACACTCCTTGATTTCCTTCTTTAATCAAGAGACCCATGACTTACTGATTTACTGGAGTCACTTTCCTTATCCAATTTATTTTCTATCATTTCCAGGCTCTGTATCAACTTTATGTTGAATTCTCCCTGTTGTTCCCTGGCTTTCATGATCTTTTTGTTATCTGCTTGGTGAGTCTGGGCATCTTTCTGCAATATTTCAATGATTCTCATCATGTTTCCCTCCTTATCTATCTCTTCTCTGTGCCCATTGGAGTTCGATCCTTCAACTCTCAAATGGGCATCCATTCCTTTAGCTTCAATCTCTGAACTAAAATCATTCTATGCTTCCTCCATTTTCTGCACTCTACGACAATTCAACTTGGTTATGACAATCGTTAACTCTGCAAACACAATGTGCAGTCAATCGAAGTTTGTCAATCCATCAGTCCTTAACAATTCCCACAGTATTCATAAACCAATATGATTCAATATAACTTCCAAATTCCATTTTCTTTCTGAGCTCTACTATGTTCTGTAATAATTTTAGGCACTGGCCCCTTTTTCTTAGCCCCCAACCCATGCGACCACGGGCTGCGGCCATGTGCTAGGTTGATAGGTGCTTATTTGGGACTTCAAGCCTTCGGCTTTGGAAGTTTTCAAAGCACATCCCAACAAAATTCTTAGAGTTCTGGATTACCGAACTCGCGAAGTAGGGTGGATCAATAGTCCATGTCTACCCAACATACAACAATTGACACTCACTATGGAACCTCAGGCATCTGAGTTCCGGGACTTTGGAGTTTTGGGACTTTGGAGGATTTCACATCCACACACCCCCAACACCCCGAACCGTTAATCTCCGAACACTTTCTGGTCACCTTTGGTGACATCATTATGTCATGCCACTTCGACGTTATGAAACTTCGGAAGGTTCTTCCTTTTGTGCCCTATGAACTACCTTTCTAAAGTGTCAAGTCTCTGGACTTCGCAACTGGAAGCATGTGTCCACTGGGACCCACGACTTTCGTACTTGGACTAAGATACTGAATAGTCACATCACTTAACGCTTTTCCAATTTTGGGGGCATGCAACGATGGTTTGGAGTAAACCGCCTTTCGTCCCGCAATTCTTCTGACACTGACACGTAACCCCTCGATGAAACTATGGTTTGGATTGCAGGACCACCTTGGAGAATTAACTCCCGTGCAACTTGGGTCCCCACAATGCCTCTTGGCCGTCGATCTTGATGTATCATGGTCAACATTAGTGTGGGTCCTCCGACCTTTAACTACATTATGTAACCTCGAGATCCCACTAACCCTGCTCATACGGAATGCCACATGGAGAAATACTAGCAACTGACTCGTGGCCTAATCAGATGGGTGTCACACGTCACGTTCCATATGGAATTTCAATCTTCCACGAGTTCGAAACCCATTGATATGTGGCACACAACCTATGTGTCCATGTCAATCCAAGTGATGTCATCATGACTCACTACTTTGGCTCTTAGGGGCTTCAGAACTGCAGGCTTGTTCTGCTCTATAACCCATAACTTTTCCAAAGCCACGAAGTCCAAAGGACTTGCAGGTTAACTCTCATGCTGCTTTTTCCAGATCTGACAGTCGTGAAGGATTTCCCCTCCTTATGAACAAATCCTACGGCCCCAACACCACAAGTGTTGTGATTTCTTTCTATGTGGCCAAATACCACGTCTGTTGTGGTTTTATAATACCGCTACACCTCCTGAGCTTCGTAACACGGCCAAAGTAACCTCTTGGCACTCAAGAATGTTCTAAGGTTCAAAATTGGTTCCTCTAGACACAATTTCCACTTGAAACCTTGGTTCCAATGACCACTTATCTAGCCCATCCAAGCTTAGTGCGCGACCCTTGGCTCTGAACTTGAATTTTGTCCATTTTGACAACAATTATTTTCTGAATTTTTGCTTCAACTTCCACTAACATGGTCCATCCAGGCTCAGTGTTGAAACCATGGCTCTGATACCAAATTGTAACATCATCGGCCACCAAAAGTTCGGATAACACTACCCAAACACCCTTAACTTTGCCTTTACTGCTCTGATACCAAATTGTAACGTCCCCAACCACCCACAGGTCGGGCAACGCCACTACAGGAACATACGCATATATATAACATGCACTTTAATGAATTTAAAGAAATTAACACAGAGTTACTGCTACCATATAGACTCAAATGGAATTAACAGTAAGTCCACATGCAATGGAACACATGATAACATTTCAAGAAACACAGACATGCATAACATACATAATTAAGCACAGAAATGATACTTATCTTTTAACTAGAGTAAAACCACCAATTGCGTGTAGACCTTCCACGAACCTCCCAGCCTTAGACCACGCAGCTCATCACGCTCAAAAGTGGGCCACCCCCGAGCTGGGACTAAGCTCCACCCAGGGTAAGGGAATCCTAGACTAGGCTGAGGTCACAGGAAACTGCATAGTGCAACTGGAAGGATTCTCTCCAGGAGCCTTCTTACATCCACTACTCACGGACTTGCATTCCCCACATGCCTGTTCCACCCCGGGAATATGCACCTTCATTGTTCCACAGTCCATCGACTGCTCCATTTCCCTTCTCAGGGTCTTGGCAATAGGTTAGATCAGGAATTCTCAGAGCTCCGTAGCTAGTGCTGGACTCTCTCTAGGAAAAAATCTCTTCCCAACGAACTCTCTCACCTGGAGAGAGCTGCTCACAGACCTGACAACCTACCTCTTCAATCACAGGCCTGACAACCTACCTCTTCAATCACGAGCCTGACAACCCGCTCCTTCAACCAACTTCCACTCAGTTCCAACAAGATGAGGACAACAACAACGGTTCAATACAGCTCAGAAAAAGGCGGCAACCAGAAATTGGGTAAGGTACGACTCAGTTTTGGCAATGCAGAAATGTAGGGCTTCACAGGATAACATAGGTCGACCTTTCCCTAGTGAGCGGTTTTTGATGTGCCTGGAGATGCAGAGGTCGATGACTGTGGCCAACTAGGTTAGAGGGAGGATCGGAGAATGGGGAGCGACCCCCAACATGCGCTGACTCTTCAGCTTTAACTGCATGCGCCCGGGTCAACACATGTCTTCTTGGAGCTGCATGCACTCGATTTAGCATTTGTTCCCTTTCCCGGAACTTAGGATAAAACATATCCCTCTAATCATATTTTGGAATAATAATAAATTATTATTATTCTCTTGGACTTAAGCCCTTAGGCTTAGCCCCTCTTTCCAACCTCTCATCCCCCTCTCCCTTACCCAGCCTAGTGGAAGCTTAGTCCCCCATCACTCTTTCCTCGTGGTCAGTCTACATGCAACGATGTATTTATATTAATAATATGAATATTTACATGTACAAAATAGGCTCCTGGCCTTTAACACCTAAGCTCTCCGGCCTATAACACATAAGTTTACCATCTTATAATTGCTCGACTCACGAGCCTACAGAACATGTTTACAATTCATAAATACAACTAGGGCTCAGCCTTAGGGATATTACACTAACAAAAATTATACTCTTTATTAAATTAAAATTAAGTCCGGTTACCCATCTCATTCATAATCTACTCATAATCTATATATCTAACTTATCTCAATATTAAAATATGAAACACCTAGTTTGTTATATAAATGTATAAACAACCCCCTTCGACAGAATTAAAAATACCTGCTATTCGAAGATATTGTTTCACAAATAACTTTTTAGCTTTTTTTTCATAGACTTCGACTTTACGAGAAGATAAAGTATTAATACCAACTAAATATTGTATTGATAAAAAACCATGAAAGTTTGGCTTAATTGCTTTCCATGTAATTATGTCCACGAAAACTCTACGAAAAATATTTAGTTGGTTTTTAAAACTCCATGAAAAATATTATGTCCACGTTTTTAATTGGTTTCCATGTAATTCTCGTGCTCAATTATTTCTAGTCAAGAGTAACAAATTATCTGAGACACCTAAGAAAATAGAGCTCACAATCTTGTTCTTACCCTTACATCCATGGTAAAATTCAAATCTACGATACCCTCACAAATAATCGTTACTCACACTTGATCTTTTAATGTAAAAATCATGATCATAGAGTCATAATATAACTTACAAATAATTGTTACTATCAAGAGAGTTATGATATTTTAACGTAAAAACCATAATATTATACCACCTTGTTCAAAATCATTACCGAACTTCTTATGCGAATTATATAAAATCATGTTTGTTATTAGCTATAACATAAAGGTTGTGTTATAGCTTTTAAATGTTTGTTGATCACTAATCTTTGTCCCTGGATTTTGTCTTTAAAATGTGTGTTTACACCCATGAATTTGATGATTGTGAAGTCAGTCCAATAGTGTTAACAACTATTAAGACCTTTGTGCTACATGCATTGCATTATTTAGAGTTGCTTAATGTTTTCATTATAGAACAAATTAAGACCTTTGTGCTACATGCATTGCATTATTTAGAGTTGCTTAATGTTTTCATTATAGAACAAATTGGACAATGAACAATAAAAATGCTTTTATGCATTTCTTAAGTTTATTTTTTCTTGAGGCCACAATTCATATACAAGAGGCTTCATTAATCATATTAATACCATATAATCATTGGTTCACCATCCAAATACAATTAGTCAATAGATCACCCTGAACACGAATCTTATCGCTCAATGTTATATCGATCACATCAACATTCCATCTTTTGTGTGCTCTCACATGACTAACATCTTGCCTCAGACTTTGATATCCGCTCATTTGGCTGTTACGACTACCATCTGGTAGAGAACATAAGGCACATGGAATTCAACGATCCCTATGTCTATCACTTGTCCTCACAAGAAGGAAAGCAGGAGAGCCAGTTTAAACAAGTTCATCCAAACTTCAAGCAATGGCACCCCTTCCCTAAAGGCAGGGACTTGTTGCTCTGCAAATGACCTTATATAGTATAACGATATGCAATATATATGATAAATTGAAAATATATTTGCTTCTTCCTTCCTCATGATTTCCTCCTGAATTTCTCAACTTTAAATTACCCAAAAACATGAATGATTTCCTCTTGAATTTGGTTGCTTCAAAACTATGTGAAAACATGCTTTTGACCATCATCATAACAAGTGGAGAGTTGAAGAGAACCACACGGAAGAAATTTGTTGGTATCACAATCATCAATCGTGACATTATTATGAATGTGAATAAGTGGTTAACCGAGTTAGTTTAGTCTCAAAATCCATGATTTCCCATCTAGAAATACCTTTTTTATACCTTAGGTTCCCCATGTGTGCACCCAATCTATAATTTCTACTAAGTCAAGTCATCAAAATATAATTGCTACAATGATCCGGATTATTTTCAGAACGAAATGAAAGCAGAGATATTACAATGAAATACACATAACAAATTGCCAGAAACAGAGAAATACAACAATACATGATTTCTATTAATGAAAGAAATGCACAAAGACTGTATAAATACAGAGTGCAAGACTCACTAGAATGGTGGCATTTTTATCTCTGAGAAGAGATGTGATAGCTACGTTCATTCGCAAGAAGATGATTACAATGAGGCTCTGAAGGCATTTTTATGATAAACATGAATTCCAAAACCCTAGACATCTAAAAACCTAACCATAGGAGATGAAATGCCAAAAGTCATGTGGGCCCTGTTGGGGTAAGTTAGTACATTAACTTCTTGGGGTTGTAACTTTTGCATGCAATCTTCATTTTAGGCGCATGATATCCCATTGGAAATGTCTTTTTGAGAACTATGCATTATGCCATCAAACTCTGACTCTGTCTACAATTTGACTATGGCAAGCCAAGAAAACATTGTTTAGAGCCCCAAAACGGCCCTGGAACTACAGAAAGATGTATTGACATGAAAACTTCCAAAATAAGCTAGTTGGAATAGGTGGGCGGCCACCAATATCCATATGGATGATTTGTAGGGCTTGAGGACAGCCCCGTAAGTGTAGAACCCACAATTACAAAGAAATGTCCCCATTACAGAGAAACTTGTTGAATTGAAAACTGTCAAGATGAGCCAATTGGAATTTGGAACAAGTGGGTGACCACCAATATCCACCTGGATCAATCCTCCCCCCTTAGGAATCAATGGTATCCATTGCGTAGATTTCCAGGGGAAGAGGGGAAAGCATTTTATGAATTTGAATCTTGGTGAGATGCATGCCTTGTTGGAGAACTTGCGTTGCTTGGCATGTGGAAGGTTGTCACGAACATGTTGCTGGCAGCGTTGAATTTGTTCCACCGGCCTGTTGTCTCTGGGATTGATGGGGCATTGTGTAAGCACCATTGTAGGTGAAGAAACAATGTCTTATTTCTCTTTTGTAATCTGCTTCTGCTGGATAGAAGGTGTTGAGGCTACAATGGTTGTAGTGGCCTCTTGTGCATCCTTTGAATAGACTGTGAAGAGGATGGATTTTGCAGTATGAGAGATTACCTTGCGGCACTTTTTTGGTGGAACATTAGTTGGAACTACCTCTGGTATCCTATAGAGTTGACCCCCCAGAGTAATAATGACACTACGGGGTCGAGACTCATAAACAACATGATGTTTCCACATATATGGTTGGCCCAAAACAACATCACATACATCAAGAGGGGAAACATCACACACTACTGCATCCTTGAAGGCCTGGATGCCATAGGACAGGAAACAATGTTGGATGATACGAAGATCTCATCCCTGGTGAAGCCACTCGATGTTGTATGGTTGTAGGTGTGGTGTTGTCGACAACCCCAACTATTTAACAACCTCAACTGAGATGAGGTTCTTATGGCTACCGCTATCAACAATGAAATGAAACTGGATCCCCTTCACCCACATCTGTGAATAGAAGAGGCACTCCCCCTATTCAGGATCTACTGGCTCTTTTGGTTGAATTGTTGCAGTCATGACAGTAACAGTGGGGTCTACGTCGATTATTTGCCTATTTTCAATATTTTCTGGATCATATTCTGAATTAGGGTTCGACTCCTTGTCTTTGACTTCAGCCACGAATGACTGCTTCAAGCGACATTCATCGGTGTTGTGCCAGGGGATTTTATGGAAGTCGCACCACTTCCCAATGTCATTCTTCGCATTTCCTTTACCCTTCTTTTTATGTGTCTTGGACTGGTTGTCATGAGGCTGTTGGTTAGGACCATCTTTACCATGATTTAGTTGTTTTGGATTTGCAGATCCAAATTCCCATTTGTTCTGGTGCATAAATTTTTGTTCGATTTTGACATCATATCGATAGGCAGCTCCCAATGATGAGATGTTTAGTAAATCCATTTTGGTTTGGATGTACCTATGTAGAGCCCCACGGTATTTCATAATCATATGTCTCTCGGAGTCTTTGATACCCAGCTTGGTGCGCAAGGTATGGGAAGTATTTGTGAACTCCAACACTGTTTGGCTCTTCTCTTGCCACAGTGTGGTCCATCTCATGTACTGGTCTTCATAGTTATCAACATGGTAGTATTGTTCCTTGACCGCATGCACAAAAAAATCCCAAGTGGGCTCAGCCCCATATATTCCAAATTCCTCTGTGGAACTTTGTTCCCAATAAGTTTCCCACCAAGTTTTGACATGGGGAAGAGCCTTGAGGAGTGTGAAGGTGATCTTTTCCCTATCGGAAAATTTGTGAACAGAGAAATAACCTTTTAACATATTTAACCATTTTTCTAAGGCATCCGCATCTATTTGACCTTCAAATATAGGAATATCAAAATTAACTTGTAGTTTGAAGGGAGAGGTTCCTCCAAAGTGGTCGCTTGATGAAGGTGTTTGTTTCTATTGGAAGACGCTGAAAGATGTGGGAAAAATTCTCCATCATTTCATCCCTTTGTCATGTGAGAACTTTCTCAAGCAATAGGCTAATAGAATATTTTTCTCTATCGTTTTTCTTTTATGCCGCCATAGAGAGTTTATTGGGCGTGGGAGAGCAATTTTCCTCAAGAGAGACAATCTCGAGACCCAATTTGCTTTACTCGGACCTCATCAAGGGTATTTATTGAAAAACGATCAAGAGTAGCCTACTCTGATACCACTGATCCAAATTATTTTCAAAACGAAATGAAACAGAGAACTACAACAATACATGATTTCTATTAATGAAATAAATGTACAGAGATTGTAAAAATATAGAGTGCAAGTCTCACTAGAATGGTGGCAGCTTTATCTCTGAGAAGAGATGTGACAATTATGCTCATTCACAAGAAGATGATTACAATGAGGCTCTGGAGGCATTTTTATGATAAAAATGAATGCCAAAACCCTATACATCTAAAAACCTAACCCTGGGATATGAAGCAGCAAAATTCATGTGGGCCCCGTTGGGGTAAGTTAGTACATTAACTTCCCGGGGTCGTAATTTTTTCACACGATCTTTATTTTAGGTGCGTGATAGCCCATTGGAAAGGTATTTTCAATAACTACGCATTATGCCATCAAACTCTGACTATGTCTACAATTTGACTATGGCAAGCCAACAAAACACTGTTTAGAACCCCAAAACGGCCCTAGAAGTATAGAAAGATGTACTAACATGAAAAATTCCAAAATAAGCTCGTTGGAATAGGTGGGATGCCACCCATATCCATCTGGATTTTGTGTAGGGCTTCAGGACAACCCCGTAAGTGCACAACCCACAATTACAAAGAAATGTACCCATTACAGAGAAACGTCTTGAACTGAAAATTGTCAAGATGAACTAGTTGGAATTTGGAACAGGTGGGTGGCCACCAATATCCACCTGGATCATACATAAATTCATGTTAAGTGTAATTAAAATATTCAAGGTGCAACTTATAATGTATTTCCTTGTAGTTTGAAATTTTTAATTATATGGTAGGTGTTGGCATACTAGAAATTTAATCCTATTTATCATTTCTTAAGGGATACAAAACTATGCAAATGTCAAAATTAATCAACGGAAGATGATTCTAACAATTCAAAATAAATACAAGAGTTGTGGTAGTTTTCCAACTAAAAGAAAAATGATCATTGATCCTGTCAATCCCTCCCTAGATTTGAGGGGATGATATCATGTGTGACCTGAAACCCTCACTTCTATGAAATGGAAATAGAAGGCTTTGTCTGCTAGGATGGAAGTTTCCCACATATTAAATGAAATAAATAGTGTCATGGTCACACTAAAACATCCATAACTTCTTACATACAGATCTTCAGAATCCAAGTGGAAGGATGATATAATGACAAATGTGATGCCTCCAAATATGGAACCTAACCAAATATTGACAGGCAGTCGAAATATCAATTATAATTTCCCCAATTTCCCAAATGAAAATTATAGTCTTGTGCACTGAATAAATAAATGAACGATTTTTCCACTTTGAAATTTTATATATGAAATAATATATAGCCTATAATCTCTAGTTGGTTTGGATGAGATATTAGTTGGGCCATTAAGGTAGAGCATAATAACAACAACTCACAAGGGAATGGATGGGCCAACCCCCACCATCGACCATGTTTTCTTTATGACCATCACTATCACCATGTAGCACCACCATTCATCCATTCAATCACATGCGCCCTAACTCAATACATCTTGTACCACACAAGCTATCTCATCTGGTAAGTAAACTACCCTTTTTGTTTAGTAAGTCCATCAAATTTGGTGAAACAAAGAGTTACATTGTTTTATTAATCTGAAAGTTAGATTGACATTCCAAATTATTTATGGTTCAAATGTTTTTCCCAAAAAGGGGTGATCACTATAATTATTTATGAAAAACATATATAAGTTAATGATGTCCAACAATTCACTATTTGATTGATGGTGATGGGGCATGCTTCCATACATACATAGAGATGATTGAAACGCTGACAAATAACCAAATAAGCTAAGCTGATGGAAAAGTTTTACGTTGGATTGGGTGCCTATGATAAAAGTCGCACGTATGTCAGTGAGTCTTTCATGTACTTGTCTTCTATTTGATCCTACCTCAACGTTACCTTACACACCCAAAATTTATGTTGGCAATTTTCCAGCTATTCCCATCATGCCCACAGGCAACTTCATCTTATTAGTCCCTGCCGTAGGCATAGAGGGACTCTAGCGATTGATAAATCGTTGACCTGGAATTAGTTTGTGCATTGACCATAAATATTTCGCTATTGTCTATTGTTGGAACAAGGGAAGTGAAAATATTAATTTTTATATAATAAAAAGTATCATGTTTGTCAAGATCTGATTAGACAATGGATTGGAGGTCTTATTGTTGCCTTCGCTATTCCCAATGTAAAATATGTTTGCATTTCCAAAGTATTTGGTAGTATATGGTATTTTTGAATCATAAATTTTGTTATGCATTCATGGAACATGGATTAATGCTAGCATTAGTTTGAATGTTTCCCCTTAGCATTTTCCGTTGGGTTGAATACATTCTCCATGATATTGATATGTCTGATTTATGCTTTATTGTTGCGTGCTTCGAGAGAACAGTCCTGCCACGTTGCATATTTTCTTAAATGCTTGCACAGGCCCACGCCCTTCGATGGTCCTTACTATCTTAACTGTTTACCTAAGAGCTCTGTCAGTCTTAAATGTTTATTGTACAGATGCCTTGCAATACATTTTTTTTCATGGCCGACATCCCTGCTCTTGTGCTCCATCCTTGTTCCTCGTTTCATTCGATGATTTTGGTTCTTGTTTGATTCAACTTTGCAAAGTTGAGGTCCTGCACTTGCAGTTCGATCTCTTCGTGGTTGTTTGCTGGTTTGTTGTTCTTCAACTTTGCAAGTTGTTGGACCTATTGTTGTGGTTTGCATTTTTTGGGGCACTGAGGTCTTCTCATCCTTTGTTGATGGGTAAGTTTCCTTGTTCTTGGTTATTTTCAAAATTCTGTTCCATACCATTTTTGTTTGTGCTCTTAGTTTTTGTTCCTGGAAACAATGTGTCTTCATATGGTGGATGTCGCATCCATAGTTTTTCCAAAAATTGCAATGCAGAGGCCTTTACGAAAAGTGGTTGGGAACTATCAGAAGATGGAACCATTGGGTGGGGTGTAGACGCAGTGTATGCTTCTACTCTATGGGCCGGAAAACTGCGTCTGTCTGTTTTCTTTTTGCTGAGTTAAGTTATGGTTTTATTTTTTTGCGGTCTTTCTTCTGTTTGGTTTAGTTTCCAGTGTCAGTTTGTTTTCTTCTCATCTGCTATGGGAACTAGGGGGATTCAAGTTGAGAAGAAGAAGGTTTAAAGATACATATAGGGATTGGTGCGCTATTTTGCTTTTCTTTTTTATTTTGCTAGTTTTTATTTTTTGCCTGTGCTTTTCTCTATTTTGATAGAAACTGAAAGTATCTAGCAAACAGCTTCAAAATGATAGTTGAAAAGATGAAAGAGGTAATAGATGTTGAGTCGTATGAAAAAGATACATGGTCCATTGTACATGACAGCATTGACGTGGTTTTGCATAGGAATGACCTTTTAGATTGGATGCATTCTCGTATACTGTTGGGGATTTCCTTTTCGATACATTCTAGGTTCTATTGCATTTCCGGTATACGTTGACCGAGCTGCACAATGGATTGATAGATTATTTCTTGGCTTGTTTTAAAAATGGCGATGCTGAGACTTTGCAGTCCTATGAATATGAACTGGAATCTAATTTTCTTAGGCAGTTGCATGGAATACATGATGTGGCTACGTATTTTTCAAAGATGTGGTTGTCTGCATCTCTAGTTTTACCTGCACATCAGAGGGGAATTTGGGGAGATACATTTTGTATTCGGTGGCTCTCTAACTGGATGAATATATCAGTTGGCATATGGTCATTGACAAGAAAAACAAGATATCTACTATTCAACAAAAGTGCATCTGACAATCCATATTGCATCTTGTTCCATGATGTTGATGCCCTCAGTGGCCATTATGAACCACTGTTGTACAGAAAAAATTCCATATGAAATATAGAAGGTCCTCGTATCTACTTGTCCGTTATTTGCAAAGACCTTCAATCACAATGGAAAGTGATTTTGGATGCCATAGATTGATATGGTTTACAGCTGGCAACAAATGTTGTGTCTAGCTGTGGAGATAGTCTATTTAATGCAATCTGTTGTTTGGTAGAAGCTGAGTTCGATGTTTAGTCGCTGTGTATTTACATTGTACAGTCCTTCTGCAATGGGATTATAGGCGGTAACGAACAGGCTTTTAGGTGCTTGCATCAACACCTTTTCCCATATCTAGTGGAAAATATGCCTGTAGTTGGAAGTTGGCAGGAATACCTTGTGAACACGACGCTTCCATATGAAGAAGGGAATATGGAAGGTTGCAGATTCTGTTTGCAATGGTTGTCTATGGTATTCAAGGTGAAGATCTAGGTTTGGTCGGCCTCGCTAGCTGGCACTGTCCATTCCTAGGTTACCGATTCAAATTACGATCGAATAATTCACATCCTGTCATTGAAAACAGATACATCGCATATCCATTATGAACCTTTGCTTGGATATATCGGTAGTTCAGGGTTGAGTGTGCATGCCACCCAAATGGCATCGAATCTACATACACATGGAATGTTTTTTATTCAAAATGAGATTCCTCCCGGTTGCGATATGGGCAGGAAGGGCTTGAACAAAAAAATCATGCGTAGAATTCATTTCAGTTGTAATGAGACCATAGAGTGCTTAAACAAAAAACGTAGAGTAAGTTATCACAATTTGAAAAAAATTATTCATCAAATTCGTCCGACTTCTGATAAGAAAATAAAGGCCTTGAACAAAAAACGTAAAATAGTTTCTAAGAAATTCGGTGAGAGTGAAATTCATCCCAATTGCCACCAAGTCATCCCACCCTTGGGAAAAAAACGTAGAGTAAGTTACCACAACTTGAAAAAGGTCATGCACGAGAGAAAAAAAATACATTGCTACACTTCCTTTTAGAGAGAAACTCACATATGACAATGTAAAGAAATTTGTTCGTGCAAAACAGAACATAAACATGTGCACTTGCATATCCCAAAATGGTCATGCAACTATGTCATTTCGTGGTGTACATAAAAAACAGGAAACAGTTTCTACCCATACTTCCCTGTGAAAAAAAAATGCAAGACAGATCTACATGAAACAAATGAAAGACACTCCTTCCATTGCATGTGCAATTTGTGAACAATCAAATTTTTCAAAAAACAATAAGTCTTTTGCAAGCAGAATACCTTTGGCTGACAACCCACAATAAACCATTTTCCAATGAGAAAGTTTGTCTTCCATGCAAACGATCGCTTGAAAATGGAAAATTGCCACAATTTGCAACCCCTAACCGAAAAAGATGTAATACACCACTAGCAAATGTAAGTGCACTTACGGAACTTGAGGAGAGACTTGTCTCTCTACGAATTACATTTTCTCAAATCAGACCTTGGGGCTATAAGAGACCCCAGATGGGCTTAACAGGATCAATTATTAATGTGCTTGTTTAGCTAGATGTTGTGCAAAAAGCGTTGTCACAGTTCATTAACAATACAATTACAATCGATGTGGCTCTGAAAAGACGCTTGCAATACAAAAATGTGTATCAGACAGGAAAAGTGCGTGTGCATGTTGTTATGAAAGCATTAAAGGAATTATGTTCCAGGGCCCTGTACAAAGAAGAGAACATTTGTATAAATGCCAACTGGAATAGTGTTCTCGCAGAAGAACATAGCAACTTTGCAGAGATTCTCGAAAATCCTAGTGATTTTGATACAAGTGATGAATCGGAGACTGAAACACCTGCTGAAACATTGGTCCATGGATTCACTAATTCACAGTGCATTTGTGACTTGAAAGACAAAATTGTCGAAATCGCACCTGGCGAGGGGCAGCGTCCACTTGGAATATTCAAGGACAAATTCACTGAGGAAATGAACTTTCCAACACTGTTCTACGAAGATCCACGTGGCACTGATATTACAGAACGATTCAGTTATCATAAAATGGTCTGATGGGAGCTACTACATTCAAGCGATTACTTCTCCTATCACATAACAAATTTGTTTTTCAAAACAATGTGCATAATAATAGAGAAATTTTTGTCCTGCACGTGGGTCCGAATAAGAAAAGGCCAGTTACAAGGAAGAAATTTGTTGGCCAACAATGTGAAGTACAAAGTAAACCTAGAAAAAATTATGAAATATGAGATTGGATACATAGATTTCAAGACCATCCGCACCTCTCCTGATTATTTGCAACAAAAAAAAAATAAACTTTTGCAATGATCTGGCAATTGGTGCCGCCAACATTTTTCATCACATTTACAAGTGCAGAGCATTGCTGACATCCATTGGTGGCTTCCCTTTCTGACCTTCATAGTAACAAGAAACGTGAAAAAAAAACAGATACACTGGAAAATAACGACATTGAATACCTCATAAGAAAAGACCTGGTGACATGTACTCGATACTATAGACATAGAATAAATGCTTTGAGACAATTGATATGCCATGATGAATTTTTCGAAAAAATATCGGACTACTTTTTTGTGACTGAATTCCAAAATAGGGGAAATGAGCATGACCACGCACTATTGTGGATAGAGGGTGCACCAATCTATGGATCTGATAAGAATTCAGAGATCGAACAATTTGTGGATAAATACATAACATGCAATACAGATCATTTGGAACCATACCTTGCAAAATTCCATAGACATTACCATACAAGAAGTTGTAGAAAACGAAAAAGCTCGCATTGCAGATACAACTTTCCCGTTCCACCAATGAGAGCTACAAGAATCATAGAGCTAGTTAGTTTAGAGGACAGTGTTGTTGTTGAGAAATCTAAATCCTTGTCCGCATTTCTAGAACAAGGAGTATTTGATGAAATGATGAGATTTTATGCCTTCTTGACACAGATAAATCTATCAGAAGATGAGTACATCCAAGCCATACAAATAACGCTTAGGCAACCAACACTTTTCCTTAAACGAAAACTCTCCCATATTTGGAACAACAGTTTCTCCAAGGACATGCCAGTTATGTGGAAAGAAAATATAGATGCACAGTACGTGTTGAATGCATATGCTGCAACATCCTACTGCACCTCGTATATGATGAAGATTGACAAATCTATGACATCTGCATTCAGAAAAATACACAAAAAACATGAAAGAAGTCATATTGATGCCATACAAATGATACGCACCCTTGGCAATACATTGCTTAATCTTCAACAAATGTCTACTCAGCAAGCAGTTCACATTTCCCTTTCTTTTCCCCTCACTTGTAGTTCAAGAAAATGTGTCTTCATAAACACATCTCCACTTGAGTTTAGTACATTTAAGTTTTAGTTGAATTCAATACACGACACTTTCATTCTAATTATTTATTCCATGACTTTCATATTAATGTATGAGCACAGGAAGCAAAGATGACACTGAATCGAGGAAAAAATTTGTCTTAGAGGAATACATAGTTTGTGAATCAAGTTAAGGTTAACCTCTACAAGTTGATTTTAAAGGATAAGTTATATAGTATGGAAGGGGGAAACACTTCCATACATACATATTTTATATTGTTAGTGAGGAGTTTTGATTTGGATTTTATGAGTAGAATGAAATGCATACAGATTATTAACAGATTCTTAACACAAAATAACAGAGATAGAGTAAAACTGGTTTTCTATTCAATAATGAAATAAGTTGAAACTGTAAAATGCGGCGGAAACAAGTTTGCTAGAATGGCAGCGGCTTGTCTGTGAGAAGAGATGTGACGGTTGCACTCATTCGCAAGAAGATGATTACAATGAGGCTCTGAAGGAATTTTACAATAAACAGGAATGCCAAAAACCCTAGACATCCAAAAACCTAACCCTAGGAGATGAAGTGCCAAAATTCATGTGGGGCCCGTTTGGGTAAGTTAGTACATTAACTTCTCGAGGTCGTAACTTTTTCATACGATCTTCGTTTTAGGCGTATGGTAGCCCGTTGGAAAGGTATCATCGAGGAGATTCATTTTGGGGCCTCAATCATGTTGTAGGCTATCATTGAGTTGGGACGATCTCAAAAAACCTTCATTTAGGCCCTCAAAATGGCCCCAGAAGTGAAAACTGCTAAAAATAGTAAATTGCCAAAATTGCCAGAAAAATGTTTTGAGCCAGTTGGAAAAGGTGGGTGGCCACCGATATCCATATCAATCACCTCCCTCCTTAGGAAGAAATGTCCTCTATTGTGTTGAGTTCCCCCATCAGATGAGGAAATTTCTGTTGAATTTGGCCCCGGGTGAGCCACTTGCCTTGGTGCAGGAGCTGCCCTGCTTTGATGACTCGATAAAGCTGGATCCTTTGTTGTTGAGTTCCCTTGATCTATGTGTCCAAAATCTGATCATTGGATTCCTGTTGGATGTAGTCGGGGTTGAGATCTGTTGGTGTTAGTTGTTCTGCTACATCTGAGGTGTCCAATAATGGTGGGAAATAAGGGTAAAGAAGATCCATGTTGAACACTCGGTGCAGGCCAAGGAAAGGAGGAATGTTGAGCTCAAAAGAATTATCTCCCATGGCCTTGGTGATGGTGTACGGCCCATAACGGAGTGGGCGAAGCTTCCGATGGGGTCCTGTAAGGCATTCTTTCTGCAAGTGAAACCAAACTTTGTCTCCCACCTGAAACTTATGTGGCACCCAATGTTGATCATGGCATTGTTTGTACTTATCATTGGACTTTTGTAGGATATATTGAACCTATTGGCAGATGTGCTGGATCAGCTCAATGAACCGAGTGTCTTTGTCAGCTTCAGTTGGAACAGGAGATGAGTTGGTTGAGGTGACCACAAGGAGAAGCGCAACATCTATGGGACCCAATGGTTGGAATCCCAACCCCACCTGAAAGGGGCTATGGCTGGTTGAGCTATGCAGGGATCGATTGTAGCTATGCTGGACATAAGGAAGGCTCTCATCCCATGTGTGAGGATGCTTTGAATTATACATTCGAAGGATATGCACAACCATTTGATTTACGACCTCGGTTTGGCCATCTGCCTGGGGGTGGAAGGTCGTGGATTTGGTTAGCTTGGTGTCCAACGGTGACCAGAGGCTCGAACCAAAATATGCTGAGAAATCGATTGTCCCTATCTAAGAAAATGATTTGTGGGAGTCCAAAATGTACCCAGACCTGTTCAAAGAAGAGCTTGGCAGTGGCCTCTATTGTGATAATCTTCTTGCAGGCAACCAAAATTGCCATCTTAGAAAAGCGGTCAACAACCACAAAAACACAGTCATTTCCCCGCTTGGTGGATGGGAGGCTTGACATGTAGTCCATTGAGATGGATGCCCATGGCCTGTCAGGTTTAGGAAGAGGGGTGTACAAGCCCTATTTCTTAGTGGTTGGTTTGGCAATAGCGCAGGTAGTGCAGGACCTGATATACTTGCTGACCTCCTGTTGGAGTTTCAACTAGTAGAAATGTTTCTGTAGCATCTCCACTATATTTTTGACACTGAAGTGTCCTGCCACCCGACTATAGTGGGCTTCCCAAATCAGCTTCACTCGCTCGCTTGATGGAACACAGATATGGCCCAGACAACACAGCAACCCATCCTGAAGATAGAAATTATCGACAACTATGTTTTCACCCAACATTTGGTAGGTGGTGGCGAAGTCTGGGTCTGTCTCATAGAGTTGGGGCCATCCAGAGGTCTCATGGACACAAGAGTCTAGCACCATGGTGAGTGTCACGACTGGTGGTTTGTTGAGGCAATCAGTGACGTGATTGGTGCTTCCTATTTTATACTTGATGTTGAGGTGGATTTACTGCAAGTATGTGGACCGCTTTTGATGGCGGTCATTCTACAATTTTCCTTGTGTCTTCATAAACTATAGTGGCTTATGATCAGTGTGGATGATTGTCTCCTTCCCAAGAATGTAATTTCTCCATTGGCAGTAGGCTTGCACAATGGAGTACATTTCTTTGTCGTAAGTAGGGTACTTACGGACAACATCAGATAGTGTCTCACTATGATAGGCCACGGGGTGGTCATGCTGAGTGAGAACAACACCCACAGCATAATTTGAAGCATCTGTCTCGATATCAAAGAGATGTTGCAGGTCTGGTAGTGAAAGTACCAAGGATGAGCACAAGTGTTGCTTCAAATCATCGAACGCTTATTGTTGGGACCGGCCCCACG
>JASDQU010735941.1:393592-406192 GCA_032191745.1 Picea mariana | reverse complement strand
TCTAAGGTAGAAATCATCCAGAATCATTTTCGGATGATAGATCAGGCATTATGTAACATTGTTTTAAGAGAGAGAGAAGTTGTCATGGCCCAAACTACCTTCCAGGAAGCTATTATATCATCAACAAAAGAGGAAACAACCATGGCTTCCAGATTGTCCATTTCCAAACAAATCAAAGGCGATATCATACTAAAGACTTGGGAACAAAACATAGTTGAAGGTCGGAGGATAGCTAAGGAAGTGAAAGAATCCTGTGAAGAAACATTTGGTTTGCTAAATAAAAAATTATTAGGCCTTGATAAAAAGGATAGTTCTTGAACTCTGGGTAAGATTAATGTAGCCAAACATATGCTTGACATTAAGAAAAATATGGGAGAAGCCCAAGCTAAAATTTCATAGATAAAACAGGCTGACATAGCTCAAATAGATAGATGGTTCGTAAAACCAAATCTACAACTACAGTCTATTATTTCAAAGGATAGACAAATAGAAGAAAGATTGCCTCAGTTGTGTTGATGGGGCTTAAATCCTCTGATTCAACAGCATGAACCAAACCCGCCACCGAGGCCCAATTAGACTCTGCAGCGTTTGGAGTGGAATGGTTCTCCAGATCTTGCAATCTGGCCAAATTATCGATGAGCTTTTGTGTTTTCTGGTGAATGCTCTTCCTTTGGTTAAAACAATTTTTTTCTATATTTTCTCTTAGGTGGGGTAGGACTTACCGGTCTTTGTGTTTTTAGGTCCTTTGAATCGTTCCTTTAGATCAAACAAATTCTCTAGATTTTCTATCCCTTTTGGAATTGTGTGAGCCTTTGGTTTATCTGCGCGTTGATCCTCCCAAGGACTGGTTTCCGTTAGTTGCTCTTGGAACTCTTCATCGTCAATAGAGAGGTATTTGAAGTTGTCTTGATTAGTCAAGAAGCTTATGATCTATTCATCCCCCTCAAAGACTTTCCAATTAGAGATATTATTAGGTACCGATGGCTTGTAGAGCAGTTCTATAGTGTATCGGGAGGCTTCGTAATCTTCTAAAGGCGAGAGTCTTGATGCAGCGGTGGCTAAGGAGTCAGCAAGGACATTCTTCGCTCTAGGCATATGTTATCGGACTAATCGGTAGGTGCGGACACTAACAGATCTCCCTAGATCCACCTGGATCTAGAACAAAACAGGACAGGACATGACTCTTTCCCCAAGTTATGACCATTGAAATAGCTAGTAAGGAGGAACAAGTGACATACTTTTGTATCGCTTCCTAAGGTCTCTGTTGCTCCCGCTTTGCTCCGGTGCTCTCATGAGGTCAAGACCAAGACAACACAAACCAACCAAAGTGAAGATAGCAAGATGTATTCAATCGTCAACTTATGTGTATGATCAAGGAATTACACAATAAAGTAAGAATGACTTTATGGGAAAAGGACATGTCGTTGTATCATATTAATCGAAAGTAAAAGATACAACCTAATCACCTTGATGTCGCAAGCTTCCTTTCAGTGACTCTTGGTTCCAACACACACACTTGCTTGATCCTTGCATGAAGAAGATCCAATTCCTCTTGATAGACTTACTAGAGTCTCCAAGCTTCTATTCAAGTTGGGTTCTTCACACAATTCCTTCACCAATTCTCCAATTAATCTTGCTTAACCTTTTCCATGAGAATCCTATCAATATATAGAAGAGGATGAGATGGTTACATGGATGAGAATGATCCCACCAAATTAGAGAAACCAGTAAAATGATAACCATTCGAATGCCAACCCATTTTCTAGAATATTCCCTTCTAGAACCCTCGAGACTTCTTCCTTTTTCCAAGCTTGAGAACAAGTTCGCACCCTAGGTATAGAGCACAATGAGAGAAGATCGCACCCTGGCTGAAGGTGGCCTGCGAGAATGGGTCATTCTCGCACCCTAGGTTATAAGCAGCTTGCAAACTCTCTCTAAAAATATGTTTTCTGGAAGGAGATGAATGTCACTTTTCTCAGGAGAAATTCTTGTTGGGAGCCTGAGTACACCATCGTCAATACACCATCAAGATGACCAGAATCATGGATAACAACATCGCAGTGATATTGAAAACTTCAAATCGTTCTATCAACCTCCGCACCTCTTGCCGGTAGTTCTTAAGATGAGGGGAGTTGCAGTGTATAGTGTTTCTCACTTACCTAATAATGATTTCTGAGTCCCTGAACACCTGTAATTCCTTCACATTAAGATCTATGGCTTACTTTAACCCTTGTGCCAGGGCTTCATACTCGGCAGTGTTGTTGGTGCACTCGAATTCTAGTCTACAAGACAAGAAATGGCGTTTACCCTTTTGATCGATGAGGATGCACCCTGCTCCCGAACCCTCTTGTGACTTGGATCCATCAAAATAAAGGGTCCAAATTTGTGAGCGATGATTTCCATTCCAATCAGTGTTCCGCTCCTCGATCTTTTCTTCCGGAAAACCTAACACTAGGTCTTGACAAAAGAGAGAATCTTCCCTTGGCATTGAGAATTCTTCTTGAAAGATCATCTCGAAGCTTTGGGTAAGCGAAACATCAGACAGGAGAGGAGCAAAATTGCCAAAGTGAGAATCACAAGAATAATTCCCTAGTATGGGAAAATCGGTAGAGGTTGGTTGGTTCGGGGTTTCCAAGTCAGTGACCGTATGTTTCAGGTATCTTTCCTTATCGATTCTGATCATGTTCTTGTATCCCTTCAACAGTAGCCAAAGGTGTGCCTAGTCTGTGTTGAAGTATCCATTTAGTTTTTCAGACCAATCTCAGCTCAATAATAGCCCATATGCCTTAGGGATATCCACCACAATGATGTCAATCACTTGTACGAAATTAGGATGAGTGGCTACCTTGATCATCACATCTTTGAGTTCCCCCATGACTTTGACCTGGGTCCTGTCCAGTTGTATGACATGCTTATCACTTTTTAGAGGGAAAACACCTAATTTGTTACAAACGACCAAGGGAATGACATTAGAAGATGCCCCAGAGTCTACCAGACAGTTGTGGAGATTCTTGTTGAAGACTTCGAACGTTAAAAGGAAAGGTGGTACAAAAGGCCTCTCCTTCCTGCCTTCTAAGTAGGTGTTTATCGTTGGTTTGCTTACCAAATCCGTAGGGGGGCAGATTCTTCTTCTGACCATCGCCAGTGGTCGAGTTTTCTACCGAACTTAGAGCTTGCAACATAAGGTCTTTATGTTGAGGGATTCTACATATGTCCATAATCGATACATTGGCTTTCATCTTCTTCAAATCTTCTACTACATTGTAATCTAATTTAGGAGAACCATGAGTATGGATACTTATAGGCTTTTTACCAGGAGCGAAAGGCATTCTCAGGCGATCGAGAGTTAATTTACTCTCTGAGGCACGGGTGGCATCGATATCTTTTGGGTTGGGTTGACCCTTACTACGTGTCTGTACCATCGATGTCTTTGCGGGTGGTGCTTGAGGTTTAAACAGATCATCCGAAGACGTGATCATGTCGAGATCCCATATCAGCATGGCCGTGTCTTGTGGTGGGTCAACTTCTTCCTGATTTGTAATTTTAAAGGACGAATTGCTGGATTGCTCGGTCAGAGAGACTTCACCCCGAAAATGATTGGCCATTAAATTCATGGCATGGACCCACTGAGGACATTCCCTTTCTGAGTGGTTCTCTTGGTGATATGTATAGAAAGAATCAGATGTGACATTCCCTAAGTCAATGTTTAGGTTGGATGTGGGAGGTTCAATTGCTTTGAAAGGCTGGTTTCTTTTAAAGAAAGGCTTATAGGGTCTTTGGCCTTGGTTTCCCTCACCCACATTTCTTTTCATATCTATAATCTCATTTGATAGTTTCTTGACCATGTGTTGCAGGTCTTCTATATCTCCATTACCCTTATCAGGAGTTGGTTCAACCGACTTCCCTGACGGTCTGGTCAAGAGGAGTCCTCTCGTGAGAGGGGGTTGGCTTTCTTTTCTTGCTAGAGATGCCTGGCCTTCTTTACACCCTTTCATCTGGAACTCTATCGTCTTGGCCTCTTCAAAATTCTCCACAAGGGTTTGCTTAGCGGCTCTTTTAACGAACATGGAAATAGAGGCAGGAAGCGCATTGGCATAGACCTCGATTTGCGACTCTTGAGCCGATTTCGCCATGGGCTGGAATTTGTTTAGGATAGTCATGAATCTTTGACCCTTTCCTTTGGGGTCATGGTGGCTGCGAATAATTCGGCCATAAGGGCTCCCGTGGTATTTTCTTCAGCAAATTTGTCTATGAAGTCCTTTTGGAACTTAGTCCAGCTGGTTATGAATCCTACTGGCAAGTTAAAATACCAAGTGGAAGCTGAGTTCTCAAACGTGTAGGGGAAAAGTCTGCAAACCATGTCTTCATGTTGAACGTTCATAAACCTGATCGCGAGTATGAACTTCTTGATATGATCTTCGAGAGATCCTGAGGTTTCAGGATCATACTTGGGGAGCAACTTTTTCGAGTGCTGAGGGAGATTGTGTACTTGTCCAAGGACGACCACGGTGTCCCCGACCAACCAAGGTTGGTTGTATTGAAGTGGAACTTCCCTCTCTTCTTCTCGACCGTGGTTCTCTTCCATTTCTTCGGAGTCAGAGTCAGGCTCTTCCTCTTGTGAAAGATCATTAGGTTCGTAGATGTCGCTGATTGGTGTCTCGAGTATGAGGTCAAGAGGTTCTTGCATTTCGGTGATCGTGAAGTCTATTAAGTCTTTGATGGAGTGTACAAAAACTTCGTCGGGAGTGATGACTACTAGTCTGCTTTGTTGTTTTCTTCGAGGGAGGATGGGGGTGAAGGGAAACGTGCTGATTTGTCGGGAGTAGGCTCTGGTAATCCTTCTAAACTGATTCACTTCCTCATGAGGGAGGGCCTAAGGTATTTCAGGGTGAAGATGTTCTTCCTCAGAGTGGGGTGAGTTATCCACTTTGGGAGTACTCGGTAAAGGTGGGTTGTCTGTTGGATGACTAGCCATGCATGTGGGCCGTTACGAATCTATAGGTTGTTTGAAAAATCATATGACTTACATATTCATCCATTCATTCTCAGGCCGTCCTTCTAGCGCCAATTCCTTTGGAGGCATTGTCCCCTCAATCAAAACCGCCTTTTAAACACATATACAGAGAAGCATTGAGTGAGAACATATACAAATGAAACGTAAAGCCATAAGCGAACCCATACCTGTAATGCTTGCTAAGAAAATTGTTTAATACTCACTGGACTTTGGCTGCTTCCTCTAGAGTGGTGGCTTCCTTCTCCTATTTGTTCTGAATTCCTTGTTGTGTATAGTGGGATCACACAAAAAGGACTTGAAAGAAAATAACTAGGAGATACTACCAGTCATATCAATTAGTTAATGCGGGTGATAAATGCAAATTTCAAAATATAACGCTATCGGACTTCTACCACTGAGACTTAACTGGTTGATGGTGGAGGCATGGATGGAGATGCATTGTATTAGTGAGTTTAACGGTTCCCTTTTGATTCGCGCAAGAGCTAGTAACTAATGCGCGATCTACGAATTAACTAAAGATTTGAATGTAGAGTACTTGACATAGCTAGGGGTTAAACGTCACGTCATGTCTTACCTTCATAAGGATTGGGGATCGACCACTATTTTAGATTGTTTATCAACGTTTCTATTTTCTTGATAAAACTCTCGATACCAGTGATGTTTCGGGCATCGACGGTCGACAATGGAACTTCTCTTTTGTGCGACGCTTATGATTACACTTCTCTGCCGAAGATGAAAGGATCAACGTTTGGTGAAATCTTTTCGTAACTATATGCGTAAAATAGATACTCTTATCGGCCAACGTTGAAGAATGTCGGCACTCGACTGCTTTGACTTCCCATACAATTTTTGCTACCTTAATCTTTCACCGATGCCAAACTTCTCAAGTAAACCGGGAGAAATTTGGGTCGTTGGTTCCTTGATCAGTCGTGGTGTTCCTCAAGATGGTCCTCAATATGCTCAAGAGAAACTCAGATATATCATAGAAGAAGGTTATCAAGCTCAAACCACGGTGAAAACAATTGAAGGTAGAAGACAAGGTGGTACCCAAAAGGAAGTGGTCACAGAACTTTTGTTGAGTGCTCAACACACCTTAAAAGTTTTGTGACCACTTCCTTTTGGGTACCACCTTGTCTTCTACCTTCGGTCGTTTTCACCATGTTTTGAGCCTGATAACCTTCTTATCTGATATGTTTCATATCAGAGTTTCTCTTAAGCATATTAAGAACCATCCTGAGAAACACCACGACTGATCAAGGAACCAACGACCCAGATTTCTCCCGACTTACTTGAGAAGTTCGGCATTAGTGAAAGACTAAGGCAACGAAAATTGTATGGGAAGTCAAAGTAGCCGAGTTCCGAAATTCTTCGGCGTTGGCCGATAAGAGTATCTCTTTTACGAATATGGCCTCCAAAAAGATTTCGTTGAGGGCTGATTCTTTCGGCTTCGGCAGAAAAGTGAAATTGTAAACGCCGCACATAGATAAAGAAACATTGCCGACCGTCGAACTCCTGAAAACAAGTTTCGATATCGACGAGATGGAACTAATTAATCGCTTCAACGCCTGTCGATATCGGTAACTGTGACCTCTAGTCTTTTATCAAAAAAATTCTCGGTACAAGTGAAATTCCAAGCAGGACTTTTATCCACTAGCCAAATATCTTTCCATGATTAATTTTTTTTAACCAAAATTGATAATCCCGCGGAAGTAGTAATTAATATCAAAGTTTTACAAAGAAAAACATTAACAAACTCGCAACGTAATAACAATGGTTCCAAAAGATCTAATATTTTATGCAAAAAGATTTAAAGAAGAATACACGTTTGATTCACAACATGATACTTTTAAACTTTTCTTTATATACAATAAAAAAACCTTCGCTAGGCTTGGTTTACGTACGAATAGATGACCCCGACGACTCAGCTAACTTGCCCAGTCGCCATGAGATTACAAAATTTTACAAAGAAGAAAGACAAAGAGGTGTTAAGCCACACTTCCAGAAACACAGGGCGAGAACCCGCTAACTACGTATCTCCTATGCTTTGGTCCTCTCTCAGGTTGTCTTTTGCGCTTGGTGGTGTCTTATGCTCCGTTATCACCGCCATCTGTTGCGCCTCATGTAACTCCACGATCGTGTCTTGTGCTTCCCTAAGTTGTCTCTGCAGCCAAACGGTGCTCCCTGCAGGACCTTGTGGTGGCGGTATCCTCTGGGTTTTTTCCGCCAACTGACGCCGCAGTTCCCTATTCTCTTGGTAAATCTCAAATATTTGCAATTTGAGCATGCTCTAGTTGCTGAGAAGAATTTTCGAACGAATCTCCCGACTCTTCGACCCTCCCCTTTCTTCTTCTGCCTCCTTTGCTAGTGGTCTCGACCAACTCTGAACGATTGGTAGGCATTACAGACTCCTCGAGGGTTGGACATGCACTTAGTTCGGCCTTGGAGCGGTCCCCCTCTCCTTCCCGAGTTTTCTTCTTAGGCCTTCCTCTTCTCCATGGTTTCGATCCCAGAGAAGGTGCAGTCTCCAGCTTATTTCTCCCAAACGTATCTGCGACCACCCCAAGCTCATGTTCAGACGCTGATGCTGCCTCTGGGTAGATAGATGTACTTCTTGAAGCCCACAGGAAGGAGTCCCAGGTGCACTGGGGTTGAGACCTCGCACTTCGACTGCCTCGTGGACCTCGTCTCGTGTTTGAGGGAGATCCCATAATCGCAAAGCGTAAGAGACTCAAGGTGTCCGCAGATGGCAAAGGATTACTCAAATAGACGTCGCCAAGATGAACTTACCAAACCAGATCCCCAGGGAATATGAGCTTGGCATATAAGAAGGATTGTTCGTAAAACTCCTCGATTTATAAGGAAATAAAAGAGCGACACTAGGCTCGCCAACATAATGCCCACGCCTCACGACATGATGTTTGAAAAATTTCAGCACGCCGCAACTAATCGACAGATGAGATCTAGAACATGAAAGCGCCATCGATCAGGGTTGCAGGAAAGCATGCAGTACGATTCTTTCGATCCTTTTGAACTTTCGAACCTCCGTTATTTATAAATGACACTTGGCACGCTTGGTGGTACGAGTTCCAAAGGCATTTAAAAACCTTCTCTATACGATATCCAACCTCTTGGGAGCACACACATGCATAATTCATCCTCGATGCCATTTTTCCCCAAAGGTTAAGTAATTACTGTGATAATTATACATTCATGTCTATCGTACTTGATTAGCCACACTACAACATGCTGAGGTGTTCATTTATACCAAAGAGGAGCGACAACTTCAGAGGTCATTCGAAGGATGCGTTTGGGATCACGTAAGTATTAAAAACGACTGAGACTAGCAAGTTGCACAGGTACGTGTTGATCTGTTGTTTATTTATGTCAGATCATGGGTTGCTTGATTGCTAAACTACTTCTATTTAATTGCAGGATGAATCTTCCTGATCACCGACCAGAGTTTGTCCTGTGATCCCGCTAAAGAACTGAAAGAATCACCGAAGCGACGAAGTATGTCGAGCTCCCAATTTCGACATACCAATATTAATTGACCTAAGCGGAACGATCAAGCTGTGCTCCGAACAAGATGCGTCATGAGTCGAAGAATGTGCAAAGGTCACTGATGCAAAGACCGAGCAAGTACAATAGTTCACAGGACATCCAACCAAAGCCAAAGCCATACTTCAGAAGTTGAATGTCAGCCTCACAAAATATCGGGTGCACGCAGCAGACATCAGGGTAATCTATGTGGCTCCGATGGAACAACACAGTTTTCCATGGGCCAACACCTATGAAGAACTCTTTATGAGATGGTTTGATTATGAAAGAGTCTACCCTTTTCAAGAAATAACTCGAGTGGATTGTTAGATGATGACGCCACATGGTGATTCTTGACTAGCTCAAATTGTATTTTACCATTAATTACTGTTAAGAATTTATATTATAAATAGGAACATCGACCGATGGTCAGAGGGTCGATGGTTGTTGTAAGAACTCTTTTCTTTTGGTTGTTGATAATTATTTTGAGATTGCTACGAATTAAGAAGTCCTTCTGGACCAAAGACAAGCTATTTTCATCATATGTATATGATTGGAGTTTGGAGAAGAATTACTTCCTTTCCTGTTCCATGAATGTTGCAGTAAATGAGTAAGAGCAATTAATTCTGTTGTCAAGTTATCTGGTGCAATGTTGTTTTAATGTTCCTTGCTTTAAATGATGAAAGTAAATCATTGTGCTTCTATGTGATGAATGTCTTGGTAGATGAATTATTTTTCTTACCGTGACATTGATTACAGTTGTGTTTCTTTCTCTATGTTAAGTAGTTTACCTCAGCTATGTGGTGAATGTCTCGGTAGATGAATTATTTTTCTTACCCTGATTTGGATCATATATGTGTCTTATTTATGTTAAGTAACTTTCTCAGACAATAGTTGGATGCTCTTTCAGTTAAAGTATTATTGCTAAACCCTTTGGCATAGGATCGATGTCTGCATGTTCGAGTAGCGGGTCATCCCAAGATCGACCCCTTCCCAATAGTTAAAAATCTTGTCCTATCTTCTTCAAGTTGGTTTATACTGGCTTGCATCTCTCGTACCTGCCCCACCTAAGAGAAAATTACTAAAAAACTGTCTTAACCGAAGGAAGAGAATTCACCAGAAAACACAAAAGCTCATCGATAATTTGGCCAGATTGCAAGATCTGGAGAACCATTCCACTCCAAATGCTACAGAGTCTAATTGGGCCTCAGTGGCGGGTTTGGTTCTGACTTTTGAATCAAGGGATTTAAGCCCCATCAACAAGCTAGAAAATAAATTATACACTTTTGAGGCTAATAACCAAACAGAACCCTCCAGGTTAGTAGCTCAATTTGTAGAAAGATGCATCAAATATATTGAGCAGGGAAAGGGAAATACTCCTAGAAACCAGTGATACATTTTGTTTACATTGTCTATTTCGGAGCTAGAAAACGAGGAAGGAAAGTGTTTCTGCCAGCACAAAAAAAAGACAGAGAAGAACTCAACGAAACGTCTTACGTTCTCATTTTGTAACTGATACTTTTAAGAGTAAGGGAATTTCAACCACTTATGGTTGTAGATTTTGTATAAATACATATTCGAAAGAATGAGCACAGGCTGCTTCTTGCCGGTTGTAATTGAGAAATCTCTCCTCATTGAGAATTAATACAAGTGCAGACCAGAGATTCCACATTTCGTCTATTTGAGTTATGTGTTCTTCTATCTTTCCATATTCCGGCATCTTTTTCATATAGTTCTTTGATGAATGCCTAATTGCAATTTAGTACAACATCTATTGTGGTTATATTTCATTCAGTTAACTGGTAACAAACATATTTTCCTCTGTATTGGCTATTAACAAATACAAGACCTGTGAGTAATTAGATTACTATATTTTATGCTTCATTAAAGGTTACATTATCCATTTTCTTCTTTTGTAACAAAGTAAGATTCTTTTGTATTTGATGCCTTGCTTTGTCTAACAACTTTATGTTTTTCCCTCATTACATCCAATATTTTCAAATTTAACTCAGACATGAAAACAACCTTTGAGTTGTTATACTATTAATTCAATTTAAGGAATTTTCTCACATAACTGAGATAGAAAAAGCGAACATTAAAAAATTTCCTTATTTCTTGATGCCTGACATTGTGCTTTGAGCCTTAAGTGCAAACTCAGGAACAACATATTTTTGGCATCATTTTCGGTGATGGAGAAATGAAGTGATTTTTCCCTGGGAGAATGACATTGGTAAGTTTCTCTCTTTGATAGTGAACAAAGATTGAATACATTATAAGGCTTAATTTTTATTTTTCACTTGGCGACTCCACAATTAATAAACTGGCATTCGGTCAAAGGAATACCAGACAAAACCCTGATGATAGGAAGACCACGCCTGTTTTCGACCCTGAAATTTTTTTAAAACCAAGGGGATACCTTAAGCAAACCACTGCATCCACCGGTAAAGTTTACCAACCTAAACCCACACAGTCTAATGCTAAGGTTCCACTTGAACCGTTAAATCCGCAAGAAGTTTCGACCCAAATCCTTTTCAGAGAAACATCGGTTGATAGAATTGAATCCGAAATGATAAACCCCAAATTGGTTTTATTCGAGATAAAGGTCGAAACCGATTCATCTACCCCTTTTTCTAATAAAGGTAAAGGGCTCATCTCAATACCTGCTTCGATTGATATTCCATCAGTTCTCGAAGTAAAAATTCCAACTTCCCAAAGTATTGAAGAATATATCTTACACTCTGATTCGATTCCCGCTGGTTCTCCCATTTATATATCCTGCAAATATGAAGAACCTAGTCCTCATCTCTCGTTTCCCTACTTTCTAGTTTTTCTGTCTCCTGATGGTCAGTTCCCGAAACCTCTTTCATGTCATCCCAAACTAATCGAAAGGTCATTACACATCTTTGAAAACCCCCTTCTACAATCTCCAAGTCTCATCCCCTAGATTACCAATGGTTGTTGTCGGTGGAGGTGGTGCTGGAGGTGGCAGAGTTGGAGGAGGAGGAGGTGGTCAAGGGCCACCCCCACCTCCTAGGATCTTCGCTAAAGTAGCTACTAGATATGCTCCTTTGGTCCTCCCGGTTCTCCTCCATGACTTACCCAAAAACTATATGAAAAATCTGCCAAAGTTCACAGGAGAGGGAGACCTAACCGCAACTGAACATATAAATTTCTTTGATTAATTCACCGATATCCTTGGCCTCGAGCATGAATACGTCTATTCAAGGCTCCTAGTTCAAACGTTCAAAGGACATGTGAGAACCTAGTTCCGAGGACTATCGGTTGGTTCAATAGGATCATATGACGAGTTAGAAAGTGTCTTTCTCATAAAATGGGGAGAAAGAAAAGATCACCTTTATTATTTAACCAAGTTTGGAGCTTTAAGAAAGAAAAATTTAGAAATAGTTCTTGAATTCACACAAAGATTTAATAAATTATACAACAAGATCCCAGCTGAGGTTAAACCTTCCCAACCTGCAGCGAAAGTAACTTTCATCGGAGCTTTCGAGCCCGATTTTGCTCTACTTTTGAGAGAGAGGAGAATCGTCGACCTTACTAGAATGCAAGACGATGTTGTAGAGATTGAGTCAAATATGATGGCATCGGGAAAGTTAAAAACTAAAGTTGAAACATGAAATAAAGAGATTAGACGATTTAGAGAACAAGCAGGACCCTCTGGATTTGGGAGGCCCTCGGAAGACAAGATGGACGATATGGAAAAAATAATTAAAGAATTATCAAACAAAATTTCGAAGATGGAACTGGATCAATCTAAAGCAAATCAATTCGCTAGAAAAGATTTCAGGAGGAACCCTAACTCCCAAATACAACAAAGACCAATTAAAAATGAAGATCAAAAGATTCAGACTCCCTTTAAAAACGAAAATTTTATAGGAGGAGATGACATACAAGAGTTTGAGGAGTTAGAGGAAGATATGAATAATCTTGGCGATGACTGCCAACAACCTCATCTGACAAGACAAGATTATGAAAGGTATTTAAATGAATAATATCGATCTAATAATGATGATAGCGTAAATATCACAGAA
>JASDQU010735941.1:380217-393542 GCA_032191745.1 Picea mariana | reverse complement strand
CAAGATGTATTCAATCGTCAACTTATGTGTATGATCAAGGAATTACACAATAAAGTAAGAATGACTTTATGGGAAAAGGACATGTCGTTGTATCATATTAATCGAAAGTAAAAGGTACAACCTGATCACCTTACTGTCGCAAGATTGCTTTCGGTGACTCTTGGTTCCAACACACACACTTGCTTGATCCTTGCATGAATAAGATCCAATTCCTCTTGATAGACTTACTAGAGTCTCCAAGCTTCTATTCAAGTTGGGTTCTTCACACAATTCCTTCACCAATTCTCCAATTAATCTTACTTAACCTTTTCCATGAGAATCCTATCAATATATAGGAGAGGATGAGATGGTTACATGGATGAGAATGATCCCACCAAATTAGAGAAACCAGTAAAATGATAACCATTTGAATGCCAACCCATTTTCTAGAAGATTCCCTTCTAGAACCCTCGAGACTTCTTCCTTTTTCCAAGCTTGAGAACAAGTTCACACCCTAGGTATAGAGCACAGTGCGAGAAGTTCGCACCCTAGCTGAAGGTGGCCTACGAGAATGGGTCATTCTCGCACCCTAGGCTATAAGCAGCCTGCGAACTCTCTCTAAAAATATGTTTTCTGGAAGGAGATGAATGCCACTTTTCTCAGGAGAAAGTTCTTGTTGGGAGCCTGAGTACACCATCGTCAATACACCATCAAGATGACCAGAATCATGGGTAACAACATTGCAGTGATATTGAAAACTTCAAATCGTTCTATCAACCTCCGCACCTCCTGCCGGTAGTTCTTAAGATGAGGGGAGTTGCAGTGTATAGTGTTTCTCACTTGCCTAATAATGATTTATGAGTCCTCGAACACCTGTAATTCCTTCACATTAATATCTATGGCTTACTTTAACCCTTGTACCAGGGCTTCATACTCGGTAGTGTTGTTGGTGCACTCGAATTCTAGTCTACAAGACAAGAAATGGAATTTACCCTTTTGATCGATGAGGATGCACCCTGCTCCCGAACCCTCTTGTGACTTGGATCCATCAAAATAAAGGGTCCAAATTTGTGAGCGATGATTTCCATTCCAATCAGTGTTCTTCTCCTCGATCTTTTCTTCCGGAAAACCTAACACTAGGTCTTGACAAAAGAGAGAATCTTCCCTTGGCATTGAGAATTCTTCTTGAAAGATCATCTCGAAGATTTGGGTAAGCGAAACATCGGACAGGAGAGGAGAAAAATTGCCAAAGTGAGAATCACAAGAATAATTCCCTAGTATGGGAAAATTGGTAGAGGTTGGTTGGTTCAGGGTTTCCAAGTCAGTGACCGTATGTTTCAGGTATCTTTCCTTATCGATTCTGATCATGTTCTTGTATCCCTTCAGCAGTAGACAAAGGTGTGCCCAGTCTGTGCTGAAGTATCCGTTTAGTTTTTCGGACCAATCTCGGCTCAATAATAGCCCATATGCCTTAGGGATATCCACCACAATGATGTCAATCACTTGTACGAAATTAGGATGAGTGGCTACCCTGATCATAACACCTTTGAGTTCCCCCATGACTTTGACCTGGGTCCTGTCTAGTTGTATGACATGCTTATCACTTTTTAGAGGGACAACACCTAATTTGTTACAAATGACCAAGGGAATGACATTAGAAGATGCCCCAGAGTCTACCAGACAGTTGTGGAGATTCTTGTTGAAGACTTCGAACGTTAAAAGGAAAGGTGGTACAAAAGGCCTCTCCTTCCTGCCTTCTGAGTAGGTGTTTATTGTTGGTTTTCTTACCAAATCCATAGGGGGGCAGATTCTTCTTCTGACCATCACCGGTGGTCGAGTTTTCTACCGAACTTAGAGCTTGCAATAGAAGGTATTTATGCTGAGGGATTCTACATATGTCCATACTCGATACATTGGCTTTTAGATTCTTCAAATATTCTACTACATTGTAATCTAATTTAGGAGAACCATGAGTATGGGTACTTATAGGCTTTTTACCAGGAGCGAAAGGCATTCTCAAGCGATTGAAAGTTAATTTACTCTTTGAGGCATGGGTGGCATTGATATCTTTTGGGTTGGGTTGACCCTTACTACGTGTATGTACCATCGATATCTCTGCGGGTGGTGTTTGAGGTTTAAACAGATCATCCGAAGACGCGATCATGTCGGGATCCCATATCAGCATGGTTGTGTCTTGTGGTGGGTCAACTTCTTCCTGATTGGTAATGTTAAAGGAAAAACTGCTGGATTTCTCGGTCAGAGAGACTTCGCCCTGAAAATGATTGGCCATTAAATTCATGGCATGGACCCACTGAGGACATTCCCTTTCTGAGTGGTTCTCTTGGTGATATGTACAGAAAGAATCATATGCGACATTCCCTAAGTCAATGTTTAGGTTGGCTGTGGGAGGTTCAATTGCTTTGAAGGGCTGGTTTCTTTTAAAGAAAGGCTTATAGGGTCTTTGGCCTTGGTTTCCCTCACCCGCATTTCTTTTCATGTCTATAATCTCATTTGATAGTTTCTTGACCATGCGTTGCAGGTCTTCTATATCTCCATTACCCTTATCGGGAGTTGGTTCAACCAACTTCCCCGACGGTCTGGTCAAGAGGAGTCCTCTCGTGAGAGGGGGTTGGCTTTCTTTCCTCACTAGAGATGCCTGGCCTTCTTTACACCCTTTCATCTGGAACTCTATTGTCTTGGCCTCTTCGAAATTCTCCGTGAGGGTTTTCTTAGCGGCTCTTTTAATGAACATGGAAATAGAGGCAGGAAGCGCATTGGCATAGACCTCGATTTGCGACTCTTGAGTCGATTTCGCCATGGGCTGGAATTTGTTTAGGATAGTCATGAATCTTTGACCCTTTCCTTTGGGGTCATGGTGGCTGCGAATAATTCAGCCATAAGGGCTCCCGTGGTATTTTCTTCGGCAAATTTTTCTATGAAGTTCTTTTGGAACTTATTCCAGTTGGTTATGGATCCTACTGGGAAGTTAAAATACCAAGTGGAAGCTGAGCTCTCAAACGTGTAGGGGAAAAGTCTGCATACCATGTCTTCATGTTGAACGTTCATAAACCTGATCGCGAGTATGAAATTCTTGATATGATCTTTGAGAGATCCTGAGGTTTCAGGATCATACTTGGGGAGCAACTTTTCCGAGTGCTAAGCGAGATTGTGTACTCATCCAAGGATGACCACGGTGTCCCTGACCAACTAGGGTTGGTTGTCTTGAAGTGGAACTTCCCTCTCTTCTTCTTGACCATGGTTCTCTTCCATTTCTTTGGAGTCAGAGTCAGGCTCTTCCTCTTATGAAATATCGTTAGGTTCGTAGATGTCATTGACTGGCGTCTCGGGTATGAGGTCAAGAGGTTCTTGGATTTCAGTGATCGTGAAGTCTATTAAGTCTTTGACGGAGTGTACGAAAACTTCGTCGGGAGTGCTGACTACTAGTCTGCTTCGTTTCTTTCTTAGAGGGAGGATGGGGGTGAAGAGAAACATGTTGATTTGTCGGGATTAGGCTCTGGTAATCCTTCTAAACTGATTCACTTCCTCGTGAGGGAGGGCCTAAGGTATTTCAGGGTGAAGATGTCTTTCCTCAGAGTGGGGTGAGTTATCCACTTTGGGAGTACTTGGTAAAGGTGGGTTGTCTGTTGGATGACTAGCCATGCACGTGGGCCGTTACGAATCTATAGGTTGTTTGGAAAATCATATAACTTGCATATTCAACCATTCATTCGCAGGCCCTCCTTCTAGCACCAATTCCTTTGGAGGCATTGTCCCCTCAATCAAAACTGCCTTTTAAACACATATACAGAGAGGCATCGTGTGAGAACATATACAAATGAAATGTAAAGCCATAAGCGAACCCATACCTGTAATGCTTGCTAAGAAAATTGTTTAATACTCACTGGAATTCAACTGCTTCCTCTAGAGTGGTGGCTTCCTTCTCCTATTTGTTCTGAATTCCTTGCTGTGTATAGTGGGATCACACAAAAAGGACTCGAAAGAATATAACTGGGAGATACTACCAGTCATATCAATTAGTTAATACGGGTGATAAATGCAAATTTCAAAATATAACGCTATCAGACTTTTGCTACTGAGACTTAACTGGTTGATGGTGGAGGCATGGATGGAGATGCATTGTATTAGTGAGTTTAACGGTTCCCTTTTGATTCACGCATGAGCTAGTAACTAATGCGTGATCTACGAATTAACTAAAGATTTGAATGTAGAGTACTTGACATAGCTAGGGGTTAAACGTCACATCACGTCTTACCTTCATAAGGATCGGGGATCGACCACTATTTTAGATTGTTTATCAATTTTTCTATTTTCTTGATAAAACTCTCAATACCAGTGATGTTTCAGGCATTGACGGTCGACGGTGGAACTCCTCTTTTGTGCGACGCTTATGATTACACTTCTCTGCTGAAGACGAAAGGATCGACGTTTGGTGAAATCTTTTCGTAGACTATATGTGTAAAATAGATACTCTTATCGGCCGACGCCGAAGAATATCAACACTCGACTACTTTGACTTCCCATACAATTTTTTCTACCTTAATCTTTCACCGATGCCAAACTTCTCAAGTAAACCGGGAGAAATTATGGTCGTTGGTTCCTTGATCAGTCGTGGCGTTCCTCAAGATGGTCCTCAATATGCTCAAGAGAAACTCAGATATATCATAGAATAAGGTTATCAAGCTCAAACCACGGTGATAACAATTGAAGGTAGAAGACAAGGTGGTACCCAAAAGGAAGTGGTCACAGAACTTTTGTTGAGTGCTTAACACACCCTAAAAGTTCTGTGACCACTTCCTTTTGGGTACCACCTTGTCTTCTACCTTTGGTCGTTTTCACCGTGTTTTGAGCCTGATAACCTTCTTATCTGATATGTTTCATATCAGAGTTTATCTTGATCATATTAAGAACCATCCTGAGAAACACCACGACTGATCAAGGAACCAACGACCCAGATTTCTCCCGGCTTACTTGAGAAGTTCGGCATCAGTGAAAGACTAAGGCAACAAAAATTGTATGGGAAGTCAAAGTAGTCGAGTGCCAACATTCTTCGGCATCGATCGATAAGAGTATCTCTTTTACGAATATGGCCTCCAAAAATATTTCATTGAGGGCTGATTCTTTCGGCTTCGGCAGAAAAGTGTGATTGTAAGCACCGCACATAGATAAAGCAACATTGTCGACTGTCGAACTCCCGAAAACAAGTTTCGATATTGACGAGAGGGAACTAATTAATCGCTTCAATGCCTCTCGGTATCGGTAACTGTGACCTCTAGTCTTTTCTCAAAAAAATTCTCGGTACAAGTGAAATTCTGAGCAGGACTTTTATCCACTAGCCAAATATCTTTCGATGATTATTTTTTTTTAACCAGAATTGATAATCCCGCGGAAGTAGTAATTAATATCAAAGTTTTACAAAGAAAAACATTAACAAACTCGCAACGTAATAACAATGGTTCCAAAAGATCTAATATTTTATGCAAAAATATTTAAAGAAGAATACACGTTTGATTCACAACATGATATTTTTAAACTTTTCTTTATATACAATAAAAAAACCTCCGCTAGGCTTGGTTTACGTATGAATAGATGACCCCGACGACTCGGTTAACTTGCCCAATCGCCGTGAGATTACAAAATTTTACAAAGAAGAAAGACAAAGAAGTGTTAAGCCACACTTCCAGGAACATAGGGCGAGAACCCGCTAACTACGTATCTCCTATGCTTTGGTCCTCTCTCAGGTTGTCTTTTGCACTTGGCGGTGTCTTATGCTCCATTATAGCCGCCATCTGTTGCTCCTCATGTAACTCCATGATCGTGTCTTGTGCTTCCCTAAGTTGTCTTTGCAGCCAAACGGTGCTCCCTGCATGACCTTGCGGTGGCGGTATCCTCTGGGTTTTTTGCGCCAACTGACGCTGCAGTTCCCTATTCTCTTGGTAAATCTCAACTATTTGCAATTTGAGCCTGCTCTAGTTGCTGAGCAGAATTTTCGAATGAATCTCCCGGCTCTTCGACCCTCCCTTTCTTCTTCTGCCTCCTTTGCCAGTGGTCCCGACCAACTCCGAACGATTGGTAGGCATTACAGACTCCTCAAGGGTTGGACATGCACTCAGTTCGGCCTTGAAGCGGTCCCCCTCTCCTTCCCGATTTTTCTTCTTAGGCCTTCCTCTTCTCCATGGTTTCGGTCCCGGAGAAGGTGCAGTCTCCAGCTTATTTCTCCCAGACTTATCTACGACCACCCCAAGCCCATGTTCAGACGCTGATGTTGCCTTTGGGTAGATAGATGTACTTCTTGAAGCCCATAGGAAGGAGTCCCAGGTGCGCTGGGGTTGAGACCTCGCACTCTAACTACCTCGTGGACCTCGTCCCGTGTTTGAGGGAGATCCCATAATCGCAAATCGTAAGAGACTCAAGGTGTCCGCAGATGGCAAAGGATTACTCAAATAGACGTCGCCAAGATGAACTTACCAAACCAAATCCCCAGAGAATATGAGCTTGGCATATAAGAAGAATTGTTCGTAAAACTCCTCGATTTATAAGGAAATAAAAGAGCGACACTAGGCTTGCCAACATAATGCCCGTGCCTCACGACATGATGTTTGAAAAATTTCGTCACGCTGCAACTAATCGACGGATGAGATCTAGAACATGAAAGCGCCATCGATCAGGGTTGCAGGAAAGCATGCAGTACGATCCTTTCGATCCTTTTGAACTTTCGAACCTCCGTTATTTATAAATGACGCTTGGCACGCTTGGTGGTACGAGTTCCAAAGGCATTTAAAAACCTTCTCTATACGATATCCAACCTCTTGGGAGCATACACGCGCATAATTCATCCTCGATGCCATTTTCCCCCAAAGGTCAAGTAATTACTGTGATAATTATACATTCATGTCTATCATACTTGATTAGCCACACTACAACATGCTGAGGTGTTCATTTATACCAAAGAGGAGAGGCGACTTTAGAGGTCATTTGAAGGATGCGTTTGGGATCACGTAAGTATTAAAAATGACTGATACTAGCAAGTTGCACAGGTATGTGTTGATCTGTTGTTTATTTATGTCAGATCATGGGTTTCTTGATCGCTAAACTACTTCTATTTAATTGCAGGATGAATCTTCCCAATCACTGACCAGAGTTTTTCCTGTGATCCCGCCAAAGAACTGAAAGAATCACCGAAGTGACGAAGTATGTCGAGCTCCCGATTTCGACATAGCAATATTAATCGACCTAAGCGGAACGATCAAGATGTGCGCCGAACAAGATGCGTCATGAGTCGAAGAATGTGCAAAGGTCATCGATGCAAAGCCTGAGCAAGTACAATAGTTCACAGGACATCCAACCAAAGCCAGAGCCATACTTCAGAAGTTGAATTTCAGCCTTGCAAAATATCGGGTGCACGCAGAAGACATCAGGGTAATCTATGTGGCTCCGATGGAACAACACAGTTTTCCATGGGCCAACACCTATGAAGAACTCTTTATGAGATGGTTTGATTATGAAAGAGTCTACCCTTTCCAAGAAATAACTCGAGTGGACCGTTGAAAGACTGTTAGATGATGACGCCACGTGGCGATTCTTGACTAGCTCAAATTGTATTTTACCATTAATTACTGTTAAGAATTTATATTATAAATAGGAACATCGACCGATGGTCAGAGGGTCGATGGTTGTTGTAAGAACTCTTTTCTTTTGGTTGTTGATAATTATTTTGAGATTTCTATGAATTAAGAAGTCCTTCTGGACCAAATACAAGCTATTTTCATCATATGTATGTGATTGGAGTTTGGAGAAGAATTACTTCCTTTCCTGTTCCATGAATGTTGCAGTAAATGAGTAAGAGCAATTAATTCTGTTGTCAAGTTATTTGGTGCAATGTTGTTTTAATGTTCCTTGCTTTAAATGATGAAAGTAAATCATTGTGCTTCTATGTGATGAATGTCTTGGTAGATGAATTATTTTTCTTACCGTGGCATTGATTACAGTTGTGTTTCTTTCTCTATGTTAAGTAGTTTACCTCAGCTATTCGATGAATGTCTCGGTAGATGAATTATTTTTCTTACCCTGATCTGGATCATATATGTGTCTTATTTCTGTTAAGTAACTTTCTCAGACAACAGTTGGATGCTCTTTCAGTTAAAGTATTATTGCTAAACCCTTTGGCATAGGATCGATGTCTACATGTTCAAGTAGCGGGTTATCCCAAGCTCGACCCCTTCCGAATAGTTAAAAATCTTGTCCTATCTTCTTCAAGTTGGTTTATACTGGCTTTCATCTCTCGTACCTGCCCCACCTAAGAGAAAATTACTAAAAAAATGTCTTAACCGAAGGAAGAGAATTCACCAGAAAACACAAAAGCTCATCGATAATTTGGCTAGATTGCAAGATTTGGAGAACCATTCCACTCCAAACGCTACAGAGTCTAATTGGGCCTCGATGGCGGGTTTGGTTCCGACTGTTGAATCAAGGGATTTAAGCCCCATCAACAAGCTAGAAAATAAATTATACACTTTTGAGGCTAATAACCAAACAGAACCCTCCAGGTTAGTAGCTCAATTTGTAGAAAGATGCATCAAATATATTGAGCAGGGAAAGGGAAATACTCCTAGAAACCAATGATACATTTTGTTTACATTGTCTATTTCGGAGCTATAAAACGAGGAAGGAAAGTGTTTCTGCCAGCACAAAAAAAAAGACAGAGAAGAACTCAACGAAACGTCTCACGTTCTCATTTTGTAACTGATACTTTTAAGAGTAAGGGAATTTCAACCACTTATGGTTGTAGATTTTGTATAAATACATATTCAAAAGAATGAGCACAGGCTGCTTCTTGCCGGTTGTAATTGAGAAATCTCTCCTCATTGAGAATTAATACAAGTGCAAACCAGAGATTCCACATTTCGTCTATTTGAGTTATGTGTTCTTCTATCTTTCCATATTCCAGCATCTTTTTTCATATAGTTCTTTGATGAATGCCTAATTGCAATTTAGTACAACATCTATTGTGGTTATATTTCATTCAGTTAACTGGTAACAAACATACTTTCCTCTGTATTGGCTATTAACAAATACAAGACCTGTGAGTAATTAGATTACTATATTTTATGCTTCATTAAAGGTTACATTATCCATTTTCTTCTTCTGTAACAAAGTAAGATTCTTTTGTATTTGATGCCTTGCTTTGTCTAACAGCTTTATGTTTTTCCCTCATTACATCCAATATTTTCAAATTTAACTCAGACAGGAAAAACAACCTCTGAGCTGTTATACTATTAATTCAATTTAAGGAATTTTCTCACATAACTGAGATAGAAAAAGCGAACATTAAAAAATTTCCTTATTTCTTGATGCTTGACATTGTGCTTTGAGCCTTAAGTGTAAACTCAGGAACAACATATTTTTTTCATCGTTGTCAGTGATGGAGAAACGAAGTGATTTTTCCCTGGGAGAATGACATTGGTAAGTTTCTCTCTTTGATAGTGAACAAAGATTGAATACATTATAAGGATTAATTTTTTTTTTTTCACTTGGCGACTCCACAATTAATAAACTGACATTCGGTCAAAGGAATACCAGACAAAACCTTGATGATAGGAAGACCACGCCTATTTTCAACCCTGAAATTTTTTTAAAACCAAGGGGATACCTTAAGCAAACCACTGCGTCCACCGGTAAAGTTTACCAACCTAAACCCACACAGTCTAATGTTAAGGTTCCACTTGAACCGTTAACTCCGCAAGAAGTTTCCACCCAAATCCTTTTTAGAGAAACATCGGTTGATAGAATTGAAGCCGAAATGATAAACCCCAAATTGGTTTTATTCGAGATAAAGGCCGAAACTAATTCATCTACCCCTTTTTCTAATAAAGGTAAAGGGCTCATCTCAATACCTGCTTCGATTGATATTCCATCAGTTCTCGAAGTAAAGAGTCCAAATTCCCAAAGTATTGAAGAATATATCTTACACTCTGATTCAATTCCCGCTGGTTCTCCCGTTTATATATCCTGCAAATATAAGAACCTAGTCCTCGTCTCTCGTTTCCCTACTTTCTAGTTTTTCTGTCTCCTTACGATCAGTTCACGAAATCTCTTTGATGTCATCCCAAAGTAATCGAAAGGTCATTACACATCTTTGAAAACCCCCTTCTACAATCTCCAAGTCTCATCCCCTAGATTACCAATGGCTGTTGTCGGTGGAGGTGGTGCCGGAGGTGGCAGAGTTGGAGGAGGACATGGTACAGGAGGAGGAGGAGGTGGTCAAGGGCCACCCCCACCTCCTAGGATCTTCGCTAAAGTAGCTACTAGATATTCTCCTTTGGTCCTCCCAGTTCTCCTCCACGACTTACCCAAAAACTATATGAAAAATATGCCAAAGTTCACAGGAGAGGGAGACCTAACCGCAACTGAACATATAAATTTCTTTGATCAATTCATCGATATCCTCGTCCTCGAGCATGAATACATCTATTCAAGGATCCTAGTTCAAACTTTCAAAGGACATGTGAGAACCTAGTTTCGAGGACTATCGGTTGGTTCAATAGGATCATATGATGAGTTAGAAAGTGTCTTTCTCATAAAATGGGGAGAAAGAAAAAATCACCTTTATTATTTAATCGAGTTTGGAGCTTTAAGAAAGAAAAATTTAGAAACAGTTCTTGAATTCACACAAAGATTTAATAAATTATACAACAAGATCCCAGCTGAGGTTAAACCTTCCCAACCCGCAACGAAAGTAACTTTCATTGGAGCTTTCGAGCCCGATTTTGCTCTACTGTTGAGAGAGAGGAGAACCGTCGACCTTACTAGAATGCAAGACGATGTTGTAGAGATTGAGTCAAATATGATGGCATCGGGAAAGTCAAAAACTAAAGTTGAAACAGGAAATAAAGAGATTAGACGATTTAGAGAACAAACAGGACCCTCTGGATTTGGGAGGTCCTCAGAAGACAAGATGGATGATATGGAAAAAATAATTAAAGAATTATCAAACAAAATTTCGAAGATGGAACTGGATCAATCTAAAGCAGATCAATTCGCTAGAAAATGTTTCAGGAGGAACCCTAACTCCCAAATACAACAAAGACCAATTAAAAATGAAGATCAAAAGATTCAGACTCCCTTTAAAAATGAAAATTTTATAGGAGGAGATGACATACAAGAGTTTGATGAGTTAGAGGAAGATATGAATAATCTTGGTGATGACTGCCAACAACCTCATCTGACAAGACAAGATTATGAAAGGTATTTAAATGCATAATATCGATCTAATAATGATGATAGCATAAATATCACAGAAGATCCTGCTNTGATAGTATAATGGTCGAGCTCCAATAGAAGTATAATTTGAGGCCTAGAAATAGAAATATGACAACTTTTGAACCGAAGAGAATATTGTCGAGAGGGGAAGTGGAAGAGGTAGCTCCCCAAGCTGTTGAAAGACAAACCGTTAAAACAAAGGCCGCTGACACACAGTCTGCCAAGACAAAAGCAACAGAAACACCAGTTGCTAATACAAGAACAGTGGAAATACCCACAGCTAAAACATAGACTGTCAAAACAAAAATAGTTGAAACACAAACTATGGAAGAAAAAAAAGCTGAAACAAAAGCAACACATACCGATAAATAAAAAAGAAGGGAGATAGAGACCCAAACCAGAGAAGCTGATAAAGCAACGAGAAATTTCAGTCTAGAAAATGAGATTAATAAGATCAAGATTCCTATACCTTTGGTCGAACTGGCGAAAAACCCTACATATAGAAAACAAATTGCCAAAATGATAAATTTTTCAGATATTGAAAGTCAGGTTGACGTTATAAATCTAGAAGATGATAAACTGAATATAGTGTTTGGTCCACATTTTGAAGGTACTAGAGATTCTATTGCTCCTTTCTACATTACGCTAACTGTGCATGATCATCTACTCCATAATTGCATGTTGAATTCTGGAGCCTCCCACAATGTGATGCCTAAAGCTATCATGGATAGACTTGGTCTCGAAATTACCAGACCATATAGAGATTTTTATTCTTTTGATTTGAGAAAAGTTAAATGTTTGGGTATGATTAAAGATTTAGTAGTTAATCTTGCACAAATTCCTGTAAAAAGTGTTTTGATGGATGTGGTTGTTGCTGATATCCCTCCGAAGTATGGTATAATGTTATCCAGGTCTTGGGGCACTAATCTTGGAGGATCCCTTCAACTCAACATGACATATGCTACAATCTCGATCTTCGATGGACAGTTCACCTGCATGTACAAAGAAACAAGGTTGGCTTATACAGTAAGTGATCCGATGAATCTGAATAATTACCTTGTGTATGTCACAGATCAGGATTTAGGAAATTGTATACTATCGATTGATGATGATTTAGAAGAATGTATAGAAGAAAATTATACAGAAAAAGAAAAAATTGAAAAAACAAATGAAAATATAAATAAGATTGGAGTTTGGAAAATGTATTTTTATGGTGCTTCGTCATGTGGAGGAGAAGGAGCTGGAGTGTTGTTTGTGGCACCTGGGGATGATTTTATTATTCGCTTCTCTTACAGATTACAGTGGGATATCGATTACACCAATAATGTATTTGAATATGAAGCCCTAATCTTGGGATTAGAGGCTGCCAGGAAGCTGAAAATTAAAAACCTGACTGTTTATGGTAATGCAGAATTGATTGTAAAACAAATAAAGCAGCAGTACCAGGCCAAACACCCAAGGTTGAGATCCTACATAAATTGTGCCTGGGATCTGATTGAGATTTTTTTCTCATTGTTTAATATCCACCACATTCCCAGAGTAAAAAATCAACAGGCGTATTCCTTGGCCAAAACCGCTGCGATGTTTGTACCTCGTACTGTCCTCAAACTAAAATATTATATAGAAATGAGGCACAAACCATCAATATTGAACAATACACAACACTGGTAGGTATTCGAAGATGATGAGCAAATCAGACAATTCTTAGAAATGGTGGACGAATTTGTTGAAACCCATATTGATCAGGAAAATCAGAATGATCCTGTTTGGATTATGCAGGGAGGTGAAGATCCTCAAGAGTTTTGATAAGATCACAAATCACCACATGCTTGTACTAAAAAATAACTAGATCCCTAAGGGTCCGATTCCTCTAGAGATATTATTCGATCTTGACGACATTCCCTTAAAGTCTACTTTACAGCCTCAGCCTAAAGAGGTTGAAGACTGTGATATAGGCACCAAGGAAACTCCTAAGCTGGTAAAAATATCTAAATACCTTCCCCCTGAAGTAAAAAGAAAATATTTCGAATTTCTCAAACAATACAAGGATGTTTTTGCCTGGTCCTATG